>JANHGB010062866.1:1242-30516 GCA_026283785.1 Coracopsis vasa
TGGTTAAAATGATGCTCCCCCTTCCAGTGAAACTGTGTAATCCTTATAAAATGTAATAGCATCTTATAAGGTTACAGATGTTTCCAATGGCTTTAATACTGTATCTCATGCTGCCAGAGCAATTTGCATTTTCTCCTGATGATCTTCCTTAGCCTAATTTATTGTAAGAGGAACATTTAGAATTAATTCCTAATGCTTTAGGGGAAGGGAAAAAACCAAAACAAACCATCCCCTGTGCAAACAACCTGAAGATAGTATTAATGTAATTCTACATGCAAAAAAATTTAGAACTAATTGCCTTTTGTAAAGGCTTATATATCTTTAAGACAGCCTTACAAACAACTACAGCTTTGCCTTTAATAAAATAAGTAAAAATATAGGAGAGCAAGATTGCTGCTTCCAGGTTTCTCCCTCAGCAATGGTTAAATGAACAGCTAAGATGTTTTATCCCATGAAGAGACCCAAATGTAAAGGAAATCACCTCTCATCAGGCAAGAGCTTCCCTTTCTGTTCTGATGCACCACTGGGAGAACTGTTCAGTTCTGAGAAAACTGGAGACTGAGTTTTAAGCAGCAGTGCAGTCTGTGGCACAAAATACAGTGTCAGGAACATGCAAACAGTACGTAATTTTAACATCTTGTTATTGAACTATATTAACAATCACACTGTATGCTGTTATTGACAATGAATCATTATTTAGTAGCTCTTGTAACAATTCGAATTTAACATTCAGCATTATCAGCTTTTGCAGCTGTTGAAGTAATTCTTACACTGTGATCTGCAGGAAGTTGACCAAGACCTCCAGCATTTCAGAATATGCATGTCACATCTATTTTCCTTTGTAGACAACTGCTGATACAAAAACCATACCTGACTTGTGTAAAGAACCAGCTGCACCAACTGAGGCATCAAGGCATCAGCCATAGTCAGAGTCTGCAAATTTGGGTGCATCAGGGATGTCAGTAGGACAGGAAGCAGATGCCCAAGCATAGTAGCCTTTGTAATTTGCTCCAGGCCTTTTAATCTGTCAGGAGAATCAAAGTTTGCATAGTCACAACCATTTTCATGGAGTATCACTACTGTTTTTAGTAGTCTGTTTATTCTTGTAATAGGCTGTGTAAGCAGACAATTCAAAATTCAGCAGAGAAGATTTGCATTCATAAAGCAACAAAAAACCCCCATTATATCTGAAAACATTACAATTTCTCCAAAGTGAAACCTAGTCTTTGCTGTCAACTCTTACAAACAAGACCAGAAGACAATAAAACCCAAGAGTTTACTAATTACTTAGAAAATGGTAAGCTCCCATGGGCATGCGATGAAAGTCCGCACCAAACACAACTGTATTTGTTCAGTATGTGTATAAGGCTCCTAGCACATGCAGCTCAAAGTACTTTAAAAGAACCTGTATCTACAAAAATATATTTGAGCATGAAACCCATCTGAAAGTATCTCAAAGGAAGTGTGTGCTGTCAATAAACAAAACTAACCTTGCAGGCACCGAAAAGCTTAGAAACTGAAACATGAAATATGACTGAGAGGGGGGGTGTTTGCTTAATAAGGGGAAGAGGTTCACTGTTTTTGTTTACATCACATTCCCAACATATATTTTAAGTGGAGGGGAGACAGGGAAGGGCAAAGTGACTCTATCAGTTGAAATATGCAGGATATCACAACAACATCCAAGACTTGCAATGGATAAAATGACTTAACTACAGTTTGTTTCCAGTTACTGTACTCCTAAATAACATTCTAACTAAAACCTTTGCAATTTGAAGTCTCTATAGATCATCAAGCTATTAGTACTGCCATACTTGTCTTACCTTTGCTCTCTGTCTGAAATGTCACTGTTTATTAGTGCTGTAGTGACTTGTTGCAGCATTTCTAAGACTTCATCGCATCCTGTCAGAATTTGTGTAGCAAGAGACAAAATGCTGGTCTTCAGCTCCTAGGTACAAAAAGAGTTAAAGGATACTTGAATTCTTAGAGAATACAAAAAAAGGGCAACAGAACAAAACGATGGATTTCCAAATGAGAATAATGATAATGTGACCTGGCAGGCCTGCAGCAGGAGATTCATCCAAGACTTAAATTTGATTAATGCTAAGACCCAAAGTGCTGGGAGAAACTAGGTGCATGTTTTACAGGATGCACATCCAGTTTCTAGAGGGAAGGAATCCCCAAGTCCAGCACAGGAGAGCAAGCTGTTAGCCAGCCAAGGTACAGCACTGGTGACAGAATGTCCTAGCAGGTATGAGGATCACTGTAGAGAGAGAAACTGAACAATGAAAACATGGGTGAATAGTGAGACAAGAAGAATACTACAATATTTAGCATTTACTCAATGAGCCTGAACAAATAACTTCCAACTACAGCAAATTACAAGCACACAAAGTCTCAGAGTAGCAGACAAAACCAGCTTAACAACACCAGAAATTCAGAAGTCAATGCCATTATAGATGAACTGTTACTGTTACAAATACTACTATGACACAACAAGCTGCATGCCAAGACAGAACTGGCTTCTCTGAGTTCATTCCAGACTATGCCAGCAGTAACATGAAATGACACCATTTTAATAAACATACCAACAAAACAACCACTATCTACAAGCCCTGTCCTCAGTTTCCCTGCCACAAACATTACTGCTGCTACTTCAGACAACAGATGTAGTAGGTGGTTCTACATCAGCTTTGTAAGTTAAAACTGAAAAAAAGCAGAAGCCAGAAAGGCAAACAGGAAAGTCTTTCCTATTTATGTCTAAAAAGTGACCACCCAAGTGATCTGGAGCAGAGGAAGTGGGGGGTAATGTCTCCAGAAGGATTCCTGGCACATAGATTTTTTTACTAATACATATTAATTAAAATACATTTTAAACCTCACCGTAAGTATATTTAGGAAATGCCTGCTCTTACTAACAACATAGAACCCAAGCTGGAATCCTGAACACAGAACAACAGCAGTCTTGAGCTGGTGAACAGGAAAAAACTATCTACAATAACTTAACTATATCAAAAGGAAAAGAACTAACAAAACAATGTAAGTAGAATGCACTGCAGAAACAAGAGGTGTCACAGGAACACTGACTGGAGAGAGCCATGCTAGAATAAAACTTGGTGTTTACCTGTACCTTCAATGTCTCTCCCTGCAAGGAGCTGTCACTGTCATCATTTTCATCAGGTTTAATCAGAATAGTGTTACTGAGGAGGTGGTTCTGTACAGCCATCAGATACCGCAAACACGAAGATGCAGCCTTTAACATAAATAAGTAGAACTTTACATTATCTAAACCACTTAACCTTGGTTCAGGCAATCCTTGTACTTTGAAATGTAAAAGAGGAAAAAAGTTAAGGGAGAGGACAAGCAAAAGCAGAGTAATTTCCCCTGAACAGAACTGGTTTGCTGATTTAATGTAAGCTTGTTAATATATTTAAGAGAAGAAACTAGTTACAAAACACTGCATTTTGTGAAATAACTTGCAAAACACAAAGAAGTAGTACGATTTTATTCAACTATGTAACATTCAAGTACTGTAACATTCATTAATTCTTAAAGGATAATGCATCTATAGAACTCAATTTAATTCATATTCCTCAAGGTGATGGTTCCATGCTATTACTCCTTTCCCATCTCCCTGCATCCCTCCCTCCTCAGTGCTGGGATGCAAGCTCACATGCCTTTGCCCTCAGCCAGCTTAGAGAGCAGATCCTGCTCAAAACATCTTTGCATACTGTTAGCATTCAATAATGTCAACTTTTTGTCTGTAAATGCTAATCCTTTCTGCTTCTTTGAATCATTATGCACAGCTGCAGAAAGAGTTTGGTTTTTAAGTTGTTGCAATGCTTTGAAGACTGAGATACACAGATTTCTTTTAAATTCAAACAGCTACCAGAGCAACTGGAAAAATATATCCACATATAAACCTGGTTTAGTATTACTGTACAATTTGCTTTGCTTTAAGAAACTCTTTCTTCCTTCCCTGCACAGCATTAACAAAAGAATCTTTTCCTGTATTTGTTAAGACTCACAAGTATAGAAGCTTCACCTCTATACACTCAGTGAAGATGATAGATTTAAGGAGGAAAAGAAGCCAAAGGCACATATACTTTGATCAAAATACATTTTACTTACAGGCACAGTTGAAAGAAGCTTTTGAAAATCATCTTTAGATACAGTTTGGCACTTGGTGATTAAGACACAAGATTCTCGGACAACAATCTTGAGAATGTAGTGCAAAAGTTCATCATTTAGTCTTCAAAAAATGCAAGAAAGATGTAAAATGTTAACAGTCTAATTACAGTGTGTTTTGATTAGCTCATCTCAAAAGTCTCTGCAAGCTGCACCACTAATCATGTGAATCCCAAACAAATACCTGTTCAACTTGAGATTCAGACACAAAGAAAACCAAGTCTGAAATGTTAAACAACAATCACTGCAAGTGATTTCCTGCACTGTGCTGATATAAATTGATGGCTTCTAATGACACCTAATAAAAAAGACTTCTCCCAGCTTGAACAGGTACTTGAGACTGACAGTTTTATTGCTGAAAAGTCACCTAATGTAGTGATATAGGGAGCAGTGTCATCATACCACACTTATGAATTATTATTGACATTTACTGTATACACGGTAAGTAGCAGAGAATCCAAACCTAAGTCTGTGTACAGAAGTCTCCAACCTCTCTCTCTCCTTTGTCCTAATGAAACTCTACCCATTCCAGACACAAGGACAGGATTTCAGGGCACAATGTCAGTGAAATAACAAGCAACTTCGGCAGAATTTTATGCAAGATTACCTATAGCAGGTAACAGAAATATTATATATGGGGAGAAACGGGAACATATTGTTGCATTTTACCTATAGTGATCCTCATCTTCACTTCCAAATCTGTTGTTCTGAAGCTGTTCAGCTAAATTAGTCAGGATAACATCACGGAGTTGAGAGAGACCACTATTTCTCTCTCCTAAAATGGAATGCAAAAACTTTGGCAAAACAGCATTTTACAGAAATGATTTCTTTTTATTTCCTCACATATCTTGCTTAACATATGCTACTTCTCAGAAATTATGAGATTTACAGCATAACCCAATTCCTTGTTGATATCACTGCCTGTTGAAACTTACTTTGATGGATGCACACTGTTCTATGAAGTAACATATTACTGTGCATCAGCTGCTTCTAAGCCCAGACCCCCATTTCATGGTGAACGCAAATAGAGCATTACTCTTTCACTAAGGATTAAAATTACCTCTGGTTACTGTGTAACTGCCATGAGTAACATTAACTGTAGATATTCTAAAACACAACCTGGACAGGAAACCTCACCAAGAGTGACAAAAGAGAACTTTAATCCTTTTCCACTTCAAACAGCTGCCCAATCGAGACCAGCTTCCCTTTTCTACACCTCATCTACATTTGCCCATGTTTCCATTCAGAAGGAGCTTCAGAATTGGAAGCATTCTGTAATTTCCTAGAAGTATTTGCACCTTCTGGTTTCAATTACAAAAAAGCCACCCACACTTTCACATGTCAAGAAGACATTCTCACCTTCAGTTAAGACTAATTTCAATAAATTATTGATTTCTGCTTCTCCAGGATACAGGATATTTAAACCAGAGCTAAAGAAAAAATAAAACCGTGGATTACTTAACGTATTTAAAAGCAAATAAAATCATTTCAATGGACATGTGAAAAATGGCCTTAGTATCTGATGTAACATTTACAACAACCATGTAACAGCTTCTTCCAACTTCGAAAGGCATCCTCCATGCTTTAGCATTTATATTAGTCATAAAACAAGCAGCTGCTTTCTCCAGAAATCAGCTCTGATCAGCTATATTTTACTGTTGTGATGCCAAAGCTTCTTCCAGAGCTATTTGCTCTCCCCTGAGAAACTCCACATTAATCACTTATATATATATATGACAGCACAATCATTTTTTCTAGAAATGGACAGATGTCAGAAGAAACGGATGCTGGTTTAAGAGAACACCTCAATTCTGGTGATGGGGGATGGCTTATCTGTGGTAAGAACAATGGAAAATGCAAAAGATGGTAAGCAAGAAGTCACTACTGTTGCAGTTTTATACTTACTAAAGACTGGCTCCTTACAGAAGTCATAGATAAGCTGAAGAGTCTAGAATAAGTGTTTTAGAAACAACACAGCTATGCATAAATACCCCTTGTGGAGATACTTTTCCGCTCTAACTTGTGATGAACTTTGTCCTTTCTACATGAATTACCACATTAAGACAGGAGAACACAGTAACTTAAAAGGAATACTTCATGATTGTCTGGAGTGTTGAAACTATTATGCAGACTTCCTCTTCTGCCCTTCTCCCCCCTTCCTTTTTGAATGACATTCTCATAGAAAGAAAACTGGTATGTTTTTCAGCTTCACACTGAGAGCAGATTATTGCAGCTTCCCTCCCTCTGGCTCATGCTGACCAACTTGTGATACAAACATTAGGAAGAGTTATCATACACTGCAACCTAAGTATGAGGTTTCTGTTGGTATCAGAATATTCCAGTGAGAATACAGGAGGAAGGAGGTATTACCTAATCCCCACCTCTGATTTTTTTTGAAGTAATTGGATGACACAGAGTTAAACACAGGGAAAATGCAGCAGCTGTCCATAGAGTTGACAGGATACTTGTTTCCCTGTCAAAAAGCAAAACCCTGACAATGCCATGTAATCATACTGAAGATATGCCATTTTCCTTCACGCAGAGTTGCATAAAGCCACTGAAATTTGGAATATCGTGATTCACACACACAAAAAATAATGCAGGTTGATCTTCAGAAGATTTTGTTCTCAACCTTTGGAGCACTTCCCACTTGAAAGTAGATTATATTTGTACTTAGGACATTTGAGACAGCATTCCCTGTCCTTGAGATTTGCATTATCTCATTTTCGTGATACACAATCAGACTTTTTGCTTGCTTCCCTGTACTTACTCATGCTGCTGTTTTGACAAGCCAGAGAAAGGAAATTACACAGCATCAGGCTCAAGAGATGTAGTCGCTAATACGATGTGGAGCTAAAGCAACCAGCCTGTTTAAGTGTTTGATGAGCTGGTGTATCAGCCCAGACACATAATGCCCACCCTTCTGCCTAAACAGATTCCAGTTTTCTAAAGATAGACCTGAATTTGACAAGACATTCTTGTGCCTTCCCCTGGGCCTTCAATCTCACAGCATTCCTCAAGTATTATTTATTCATTCTGCTTCCTCTTACACTCCCTTTTGTTTTAGGAGAATTTTAGTATTGTCACTTGAAACACAGTACAGCAGCTGACAACATCAACTTTGTCTATTCCTGACCACCAATACAGTATGTGAGCCATCTATGGAAGTCATTCTTAGCCATCACTTTGCTTCAATTAAATTATTATACTAAACATTAAAAAATCCCTAAAGAAAGCCAATAAAAAACAAGAAGTGAGAAGAATGGAAAGTAATTACTATCTGTTACTTCACTGTCATCATGACAAACAGATTGTATTTCCCTTCTTCCACAGATAAAAATCATAATAATTTTATCACACTGTGTCAACCTTCATTTCATCATATTCAACTGCTGAATACAATTTGAATATTCATTGTTCCAACATTTTCAAGTAATCTAAAAATCTGAGTTTAATTTGACAAACCAGATATTTACCTAATAGCTAGGCAAACTTCCTTCTGGATTTCAGAGCAAATCTGATCCCTTGGTGCCATCAGTAACTGCCAGAGCAACAGGCCAGACCTTCTAACAATATCTCTGTTTCTTTCAGTTTGTGGGCTGAAGAAAAATTTAAAAACCACCTAAGGAAGATTAAACACAACAACATTAAAACCTTAAACATTGCTCATATGAACTCCTTTTCTGTCCAGGTCACTAGAAATCACAGTCAGAAACTGATGATGGGTGTATAAGATACTGCAAAGCCCCTGCTAAGTCAATCCCCATTCATCTGAATGCAATGAAGAAAAAAAGAAATCCTAATAAAATCAAGTGGCTGCCTGTATTCTAAACAACTTCTTTTTCTCCCCCCAACTGTTGTGCAGTACATTTAAGTTGCCTTTGTACCTGAAAGACAACAAGGATGCAGCGTATTATACAGGTATCTCCATTGACCATAGCTTTTTCCATAATGTCACAAATGCTGCTGAGGTGATGTGCTTCTATCGGATGTTGCTTGCCCAAAAAATTTGTTATGGGAAGATTGTTGCTGGCTGTGAGCAGGTTGAGTTGGTGGATACACATGGCACCAACATGGTGCAGTAACTGGTTAATAACCTCATTTGTGCTTGTTGCATCCCCTAGAAGAAAAAAAGCAGTTTAAATGCTGTCTACAAACACGGACTATAGCATTAGTATTTCCTTCTACAATGCAATATACCATCATCATCATCATCTCTAACTTCAGGACATACGCTCACAAGACAAACATGTTTTTAATGTGCTAAAGGCAGCAAGAATCTGGAAACTTCCAAACACAACTTGCTTTTTTGCTTTTTCCTTTCTTAAAGCAAAGAAACCATGACCAATATTTCTAAACACTTTCAGAGCTTTTAACAGTAAGTTTCAGAAGGTAGTTTCTGTGTATTCAGTCTATGATAATGTCACATTTCAATTCCACTTCGTATAAAATGCTGACCTGTAGGTTTACTCACCTTTGGGCTCTGTAATGACATGACTCACACCCAACCTCTGACAGACACAGTGGAATGCCTGGTTCCCAGGATTACACCACTGATCAATGTAGTCATTGGAGCATGTCCATATCATGTTATTCATAGTATCATAACAGGCACCTGAGAAAAGGAAAATATTCTGCATGTCAAATTTTAGAACATCTGTTAGAAAACCAAACTAAAGTATTTTCATAGCAGGTAGAAAGCCAAAATATTTGCTTTAGAAGTTGCTGTCATGACAGCAATTTAGTAACGGTGCTTTGGAATGAAAAACTTGAAAAAGAGATTCCTTAACAAAGGAATGAAGCAAATGCACATCCCTTTTGATGTTTCAAGTGTATAACAGCATCTGCTTCAGGTAAATACGCCAGTGCTTGTTATAAGTACATAACAGATACCATCCCTCCACCACTGATCACACACTGCCACAGTGCACAAACTAAAGGTAGATGAGTCTGGCATTAGATACCAGTAACTCCTAGAAAAACAGAGAAGAAAGCTTAACATTTATTTCACTACATCGACATTTAAGCACCTTAGAACTTGTTTTAAAGGCCTTGTGGTAAAAACAACAGCTTTAATAAACCTGACAGTTTGCATTGTCCAGCTGTCAACAAACTTTCATGCTTAGAGCCTCACCTCTGGAAAAGCTCAAAGTCTACAAGTCCAAAACAGCCGATGGAAAGGGATGAGTGGATTATAGACAGGACTGTTCCATGACAGAGGCCATTTACCATACTTTAGAAGTTCAAAACTAACCTGTTTCTCCATGTTTCAAATGACTGAGGTAAATCTCCAGTAACAGCAGCTAACAGGTTAACATACAATTATACCTATCCATACCTAGAATTTAGAATTTTATAACTATTTATCTCATGACAAACACCTTTCCAGCCAAGATGCATTTCTGTATTTTCAAATATAGAGAGAAGATACTCAGAACTTTGTAGCACCTGACAACATAAGCAGGATATTAAAAAATAAGACTTCTTTCGAGATTCTTTTCTGCTGCAGAAAACACTTTTCTTGGGCTTGCCTGCAGCTGAAGCTGCAGAAGCAAGATACTGGAAATTCCTTCAGGGAATTCTGAAGTCTCAAAAATGTTACATTTACAAAACTTCACCACAGACATGCAACCCCACCACCTGCAAAGCTGCTTACTGCTCAGTAAACCCCACAATTTACTATCTAAGGGTTGGATATGTCTAGTTCTGAAATATTCTTAGAAAAGAGATCTGCTCCTTACCAAGCCCTGGAACTAGAGCACCACGTCCAAGTGAACTTCCTGCAGCATCAATGAGATCTGCTCTGCTTGTGAACTGCCCATCGGAAATGTTGAACACCAAGCTGGAGGCGAGAACTACACAGAACAGAGTCTCCAATCAATTCCTGAGAAGTTTATTGTATTTCAGAAAGACAAGGACTCAGAATCTGCCACAAACGGGTCCCACTTACTTTTTAAGGATGACAAAGCACTTGTTCCCCCAAAAAGAGAGCGTGTTGCTGAACTGCCAGATCCACCTGGGGGTGGGACCAGCATCACCAAGTATGTCCCACATGTGTATATTGGAGTCTTCCTTAACATCTTCAGTGGCAGCCCACAGCTAGTGTTTGCAGCTGAAACAGTCAACAGAACAATGTAGTATTTCTTTACAACATTAGAAAAATCACAATTACGGGCAGCAAACAAGGCAGTTTCTATTCAGGGCTGCAAATAAATCAATCTGGAAATTCATTTAAGCTGAATTTTGCAGCATTTAGAAGTTGCTTTAAGAGGTTGTATATAGGGGTGGCCTCAATCCCACACGTTCAGCATCAATCCCCAGGAAGATACAAAGAGTTTGCCAGGTTATTTCACTAAAGAGAACAACTTAAACATTTAAAAAGACAGCAAGCTCTTGCTTCCAAACCTGGAAAATTCAGAACCTAAGTTTCAGTATAAACAAAACTGTTTTCAGAATTCTATGATGATAAACATATTGAAAGCAGCATCTTAGAGCCAAATAATCTTTTAAGATAGAGAGATCATTTGAGATTCACTACGCATTTACTATTTTAAGTTCTCCTGCTCCACATGAAACATATACAGTCATAATGATCTAGCTCCTGTGACAGCCCATCAACACTTCTGAGCACTGACTAAAGAATTAGCCAAGAATAACCACTTACTCTTCTTCTTCTGTAGCACTCTAGTTGTTATCTGGCAAAACACAGCCTTTAAAATAGACCTTCAAGCTAATTCTTTGCCAGTTTCCCCTGTCAGCATATCTATTTCCTGTGTAATTTATTTCTATGGAAATACCTTTAATTGCTTGAAATTGAAAGCAAACTTGTATATATGAAGGAAGAAGATAAGTAATTCAGGATAAACTGAATAAAATCTTTAGACAAATCTTAACACAGCTCCAGATCATTCTGAAAACCATCAATGCTGTTCATTCAAGATTCCCTAATTAACTTGGGTAGTTTCAGAATGCCCATAAAAGAATACCCAAACATTGTGCAAATTACCTCAAAAAGGCAAAAATTACCTCCCATTTATAACATTCAACTTCCTTGTGAAACAACCGTTTCATTTCCTAAACTGCAGTCCATTTTTACCTAACAATAAGAAACCCAGTTGAACTGCCAGCAGATAAATGCAGTTATCAGTTTGACACCAGTTTGATCAAATGTGGCACAAACCAGTCCTATAACTGAATACATCGGGGAAAGTGCTACAAGCATTCTGCCTGGTTTTCATTCTTACACTTTTCTCACAATACCTATTTTAGCAAAGGGACCTGTAATTCAAGCATTAAGCAAATACTACATATTTCAAACACTTGTTTTGTGAAAAAATGCACAGTTTTTATCACATATCTTAAGATATGCAATACATATTATTAGAGCTAATACTATATGTTAAGAAACAAACCATGAAATGTTACTGAGAGTCAGTAAAACCTTTTCTGACCTGCTTGGTCCTCTTTCAATGTATTGGAGATTGTAGAGCCAGTGAGAGCAGCCAGTGTTGCTGACGGGGAGGCTCTGTACCTCGACAGCCTACTCAGCAGCATCTCATTTATACTCTTTGCAGACTCACCCTCTTTTCTCATTAATATAATTCGTTCCTGTAGAGGATTTGCTATACATATGCCATTTTCTACCTATTCAAATGGAGAAAAAAGTACTTTTAGATATTGAAATCCATAGGAGATAGACTACCTTAACTGAACAGTAAAACTGAACACAACAACATATCAAGTAGGGATAGAAACTTAAACTCTGCTGTCAAAATTTCTTGCAGAAAGTGTCATGAAAGCTAGACAGATGAGTATGTGTTGTTTGCAACTCTGCAGTTCAATAGAGTATCTTCTATTTGGTCTGTCCTTAGACAGAACTGCTTGTCATAATCTAAAGTTTATTTATGGAACTCTGCTTAAAAGTATTTAACCCTCCTTTATATTTTCTTAGTGATGTTTCACTGGCAAGTTTTGTAAAAGGCCTTTACATCATTTGCCAGACAAAAACTGTAACTGATTATTTTCTTAGACCACATGATGATGATGCTTCATTGTCAAATAAAACATACACACATGCATGCACATATGTGCAAATATACACATATGTAAGCCGATGAGAGAAAAGGGAATTCAAACTATTGACACACTTCTCCAGACTTAGTATTTTGAACTGCATTTGGTTGTACACTAAACCCAATGACCATCATACAACATAAAAGACTGTATTAAGTTATAAAATGCAGTGTAAAGAAAACAATTGTATTTGTAACTTGCTGGGCCTGATTTAGCTTTTATCACAATGAAGCAGATCCACAATAAACAATGCTTTAAATCCTAATACACTGAATTACTACCCCAGCATAAAACTCAATTGCTAATTGTAATAAAATACATTTTATATTACAGTTCATATTGCTAAATATGGTAGCTGTATATCCTCTGAAGACATAATTGAACAATACACCTTCTGTTCAGTTAAAACTTATTTTGTAAACCACATTACAAACAGCTATCCAGATCACACATATCAATATTCAAACCTAATAAATTGCTTTGAAAATGATGATACTGGATTAAGCAGGAGTGATGCTACTGACTCCAGAGTCAGAGAAAACACGTAATTTGCTTACTATTAGTTCAAAAATATCCATAAAGACAGAGTGGCCTTTTGGTGTTTTTTCATTGAGGCTTGCAGGAGACCAAATCCAGTAGAAATATGTGCCATCTGAAGAAAGATGCACGGTTGTCATAGTGCTGCCAACCGGGAAGTGATTTACTGGCATTGGGATTATCTGACAGACCTACAAGACAGAGAGCATCTTAACGGTTCTTATGGTGAAGCTTGTTCTTAGAAGTATTAATAATGTACTTGAAAATAAATAAATCAATCAAGATCAAGTGCAGTTAGTCCAGAAAAGGCTTATTATAGGACATCATAGTACTACTGCATGTATGTTACAAAGAGCTACGCTATAATGTTTGCCAAATTGACCTACTGCATAAAAACCAGCTTATATATCTAAATATTTAACATATCTAAAAGTAAGAGGATCATCTCTTCTCCAATGACTGGCAGCATTACCTACAGTACCATATGGAAAAATCTACATTCTGCAACTTCTCTGAAACATCACTTGGAACTGAAAGAAAAGGGGAATCCAAACATTCTCAGTGTCAGGAAACACACAATACTGTGCATATCCAGTCTTAAAACCATGGCAGGAAAAAACCCAAAGTAACAAAATATCCATTTTTACAAAGGATGACAGTTGTTTTTCCACAAAACACAATCAGATCAGAAACAATACCTGAAGTCTGTTACAGCAGAAGAATAATGAGCTGTTCAGGAAGATCATGTTTTCAGCTCAAATCAATGTCCATTTTGCTACTGTTTTGATTGTTTTATAATGTGACCATATGATATTCTACCCCTTACAGTACTATCGCAATACAGTACAGTGTAAGCCTGTATATCCATATACATACATGTGTGTAACCACATTATATATACACATATTAACACATGGAAACAGAATGTCTATAACAAGTTCTATCATGCAATACTTTCAATGGGGAGTTGTAAAAAGGCAGTTTCACAAAGTAAAAAGAAGAAACTTCAAGGACAAAATTAATTAAAGCTAGAAATGATTGTGACTCATTAAGAACACTTTGTTACTCTAACTCTGCAATGAACTGTTCCTTTTACCTGAAGGGTATGCTGATCCACAACCTGGAAAAGGGAGTGAGGCTTATTATCAAAAGAGACGGGCCGATGAAGAAGTTTGCTGCTGCCAAAAGCAACCCACCCGCTCTCCAGCTCCTCATTACGGCAGTACACAAAACCTCTGGCAAAAAAAGTAGGATATTAAAACCCTTCAAAACCCTGTGCTGGTTTTTCTGCTTTCCAAGAACAACTCACAAACACATTCTTGAACTTTGACTGAACTTGAGTTCAAGTCAGCATAAGGCAGTAATTTCTGTTGTAAAAGACTTGAGGCATATGGAAGCCTCATGACTTCCAAGCAATAAAGAAGCAAGAAGGTTCAGTGAGTCACATCTGCACTAATCATTAATATAATGAATGACATAATTAGGAAACAAATACTTACAAATTCAGCAATTGTACAACCATAAGTAAAAAGGTCACTAAACTAGGCTATAGTATAACCCTCTCAGCAAAGAACAAACCCATGTACTATACATTAAAAAACTCGAAATCTAAAATACTAGTGTCCTGGTGCTATATGATAGCTATTCAGCTAATACACTTCTTCACAGGAGGTTGGATTAAAGGGCCTCCAGACGTTCCTTTCAACCTGATTTATTCTGTAGTTCTAGAGAAAACATACTCAAGAAGAACTTCAGATGAGAAAACCAAACATTAAAATAGGATTTAATGCAAATGCATAACATGCCCCAGTCTTGTTACATCTAACATGAGGTTTCCCAAAACAATAACTGCAGAATAGTAAATACTCAACTGTCACTTACCGCAAAGTACCATGTAATCCAGATCCTAATTTGCTTATTCCTCTGCCCACTGAATTAGTTGTATAAAGATAGAGCCCATCTGCTGCAAGACAGCGCCCTAAGTCTGCATCTGAATCGGGGAGAAAGAACAGAGCAAGACCACTGCTGTAACACACAGGACTAGGAATTCGCCATGGTCATTACGCTGCTGCAGCAGCTTCCACAGCAACTGAAACCCAGCAGATGCTCCTGACAGGTCATTACCAAGGGGTCAGAGCCATTTCTTTAATACTGAATTTATTATTCCATGTTCTAAGAGCTACTTGTGAACTAAGAGGCAGTCCATCCTTTTTACAGTATTTCTGTACATTTCTTTCGAGCCTTGCAGAGGTGCCCAAGATTATGCCTCACTCACACAAATACTGGAGCTATTTAAATCTCTTACTGTTGCCAAATAAACTTAAGAAGTAGGTGCTAGTCACTCAGCTTCTCTTTTGAGATAATAAATGAGATTAGCTCTGCTTTTTCATGATTCAAATGTACATCATCCATTCCTAAATAATTTATTTTTCCTGTGTTGTGTTCTCATTTCACTGTTAAAGACCCATCTTTGAGTGTCATGGCCCAAGCTGCTGTAAAAAAAACCCACTAAGTTTGAACTTGTTTTATCTGCACGCTATTCAAACTGTAACTACAGTAGGAACTGACTATAACACCCAAACGTGCCCAGGAACACAGGACTACTCAAACACAGTAATTTCAGGTGGAAAATTCCTTTACTTAAAACGGAAGCAACTTGAGGATTTGCTATTAAATGACTTCAGAATGATGCAAAGGAGCAGAAGATAATTATCTTCTGCTTTTGTAACAGGTAATGCTGTTCAGAACTTAGAACTGGCAGCAAGATGAAATACAAGCAAGACTTCTGACTCTGCAAGCCCTCCTGCTTGGGGCCGCTGGCAGAACACACTGTGAGGAAGGAATAACCTAATATTGAGCCTTGGATCTAATTTCTGGTACAACTCTGCTTTTCTTAAAACAGACCCTTCCATCTCTGAACACTGGTAAATTAAGACAAACAGTATTTCAAACATAGCTTTGTCACTCACAGAGTAATCATTAAAAACCAAGATGGGGCTCAAGTCCAGTCAACCTATTTAAGTTCATGAAATCTGAACAGTCAGAAGGGAAAGCAAAAAGGATCCTGTCACTCTCACAGCAAGAAAGCATCTTCAAAATATAGATGTCAACCATAAATTTGCAGATAGCCTAAAATGACAGCTCAGATTTGTAAATTCCTATGGCTTGCATTAAAACTTATGAGATGACATCAAAGCTTGAACTAATATTTCTATAGTAACGCAAACTTTCAATGATAACCAGCTACTCAATACAGCACAGAACAAAGAACTTACTGAGGGACTAATGGGTGGATAATACCCAAACTCAGTTTGACCTCTGCAAAACTCCCCCTGAAGTCACACAGGGTGACTGTACCTACAGCTTTCGATTGTTTCTTACAACCTGATTACCGGAGAACTTAACATAGCACTTGATCTTCAGCAAACAAACAGCAACATTTTCAGAACCCCACTATCTTGTAATTAAAAACCTGAAACATTATACCATACTATCATTGACACACTAGACTTGAGATTCAGCCTCTTTATTTTAATATAAATCAGGGTATTTTTTTTCTAGCTGATCCCCAAATGAACTTTCAAAAGCAAACCAATCATTCACATATTCAGTTAGATTAAGTGATTGAGAACAGGTATGACAAACCACACTAAACTATTTAATCCTCCTGCTAACTGGGTCCATGTTTTCAAAGTTTCAGTTCTGAATGTGCAGGCTAAGAACAAACTCTTAGGCAGTTGCTGCTCTCCCTTCTCATTATATATCAGGCTTCAAGGTATCAACATACCTGTGATGCCCAGTTTTCTCTAAAGATGGTACTTCTAAACCCTTCAGCTTTCAGTTATTTGCTATGTGCTACACTTGCTTTTACATCCAACAGGAAAGGAGAAATTCTTTTCCAATTCTAAAGCTTTACATTAATTTTTAAACAAATATCCCCACTAAAAGCATCTTGACCTCTCCTGCTAATATTGACAGTGATGGAGTAATTCACCTTTACTTTCACTGCTGGAACTACTGTTGGCATCGGGTGCAGGTAACATGTCTTCAAAGCCCCAAGACACAATATGCTTCCCACCAAGCAAACAAGAGGGTGATCCAGGTCCTCCCTCCAAAAGCAACAACCTTTAAGCAGAAAATAAAATAAGACACATAGAGAACAGTGATAGCAAAGACTGGCTAAATCAAAAATTAAGATGAAGATATATTTTGAGCAATTATTGTCAGAGTTCATTTAAAGGAATCATCAATATTTGATTAAAAAATAAGAACACCTAAAAACCAATTAGTAGATACTTTTAGACTTGACTTCCTAAAGTCCTTCTGCAACGGACTAAATTTTGACCTTTCCTAGAGCTTTCAATAACTCTAAGGCCTTTTAATCACATTGAAAAGACATTCATCTGTAAATGCACTCACATTTTCAGAGCTGATGTAAAAGTGCTACAGTTCGAAAAGTTGCTACAAACCTGTATAATACATCAGCCACAGGCAAGGATCCCAGATCAGTCTGTTTCTGTAATAGATGCACTGTATGAACAAAGGTTTTCAGCGACCCTCTAAAAGGATAAGAAAAACATGAATTAAAGATGTCTATTGAAATAAGACTGAATGCACATAGACAACAGCATCTATGTAGAATATCATATCCAGTACCATAAGGAGAGAACATCCAAGATATGTCATCAAGCTTCTTTTCTAATTTGCATTTCTTTTCTGGATGATTTTCATTCTTTTGTGGAGGAAGTGAAAAGAGGAAGAGAGGGTAACACAAAGGAAGAATGCTGGTGAATTGCTTGTCTAAATCATGTTGTCTTTTCAGGAGAGGGAGAAGCACTGTGCGAGTAGGGAGAGCAAGCAACCATAGGCTGTGTCATAAACAACATGTATGGTGAAGGCAATGTGGGCACGTGATGAAATACCTCAACCTCGCCTCTATTATAGACAGCTACTTCCAATATTTCTTGGAGCTGATTAAATGTATTTAGATCTCCAAATACAATCTGCAGGTCTTCCTGGGGCTGAGCCAAAGTGTTAGTAAGAGCTGCTGCAGACATAGCCAGAGAACGGCTTTCTTGACTAAAATAGAAAAGACCAGACTAATTAATTGATTAGCAAGCTTCTGATTCCTTTTGCTTCCAAACACATATTTGGAAGCTTTTCCCTTCTGAAGCGATGCATTAAAATGCATATAAGGTACATTGTAAGTATGTAAGACTAGATACTTCCAAAACCAACATTAAACCCAAGTAGAAGTTGTTTCTAATCTTGCCTAGAAGTGTGTTGCTTTAAAATTTTATTGTGGCATTCACAAACATATGGAGTTTGTAACTCTAATTAGAATTCTGGTTCATTCATAAATTAAACGCTTTTTTTGGAGAACCTGTGAAATCTATATGTTAATATAGTGGGAAATGACTGGGGGTTTTATTAGAAATAAAGAGATGTAGAGGTCTTCAAAAAATATCTTTCACAGTTTCTGTTCCAAAGGTCAGGGCATTAGGAAGAAGTCATTCTCTGAAAGACGTGGTGGTGTTATTTCCAGGCATAATAGCCTAGCTAAATAAGAGAACCCTGACTGCATCTTAGGCGTGACAGCAGTCAGTTATGAATTGATTTCTTCAGAAGCATGACTGATCAATTGAAGGGATCTTTTCCACGCACTCTGCTGAATACGGCCTTTTGCTTGCTGTCACACATGGCCAGTCTTAGCTCCTTAACATTCCTCCCTTCATGCCCCCAACCCTGTTTTCCCACTGCCGTTTTCAGCTGTATGCTTTCACTGACAAACCTCATCCCAGAGAAAAGTAATACTCAAGACTTCCAAGCACATCAATAAATTATTTAAAGCAATATTTACCCTGTTGTTTTATTCTTCAGAATATGAAGCACCCAAGATTGCAACTAAGAATCTCAATAATAGTCTCATTTTGCAGGCTTTTTTTCTTTATAATGGTACCCAACATGACTTACATATTTAAAGGAAAAATTCAAAGCTTTCAAAGGTGAACAGAGCACATTGGGATATTACAGTTCTGTAAGCAATGCAAGACAGATTTCCAAAGAAAATATAAGATCAACCTTCATTTCAAAAGCTGTATTTGAAATTTAGCTCTTTTACAGATTCAGCTGCAAAAGAACATCCCATACTTCCTAAAAATTGGCATCTGGGGAAAAAATTAATGAGATTGTGTTTATCAAATCCAATTTATCTGAGCTATGTTCAAGTACATTGCCTCTTAGATAAGGCAGTTGTCAATGCAGAAGAGTTTGTCACGAACTGTAGATTTTTCATCGACTTCATTAGAACAAGTACACTAGAAATTGAGTGTTTTACATTTGAATAAACCCATTTCTAAAGCAAATCATGACATCTCCTGAGAACTTCAACATCTTAAATCAGAGTTAAACTTGACAGACAAGGCTGCAATCTAAGAAACATTAAAGCTGGGATTTTCAAAAGGCTACTAGTGATTTTAGACTCACATTCATACAGTTTTCAGAGCTAAGTTTTGTGTACTCCTCCTCCTCTCCCCAAACCTCATCCCCTAAAAAGAGTAAGCTTTTATTAAAAGCAATTACAGTCACTTCATCCTCAATAACCTGATGCTGTGCTTAACCCGTGCAGGGCACACAGCATTGTTCAACCTATGCTGGTCAAACTCTTCTCCGGCAACAAAATGGAAAAAAGCCTCCAGATGTTTCATAGGCAACACTGAAATCAAATCCGAACCTGATTACCCTGAAACTTGGCAGGCATGTCTTCTACAGCCCAATGAAGGTGAATAAGCTACAGGATTAATGGGGCAGTACAAAGGGAAAAATGAGACAACTTTCCTCCATGATAAAAACATTTGGAACCATTCCTAGAACAGATCACTGCAGTAGAAGCAGCAATACGCACAAGAGGCATTCCCAATCTAGATACTTCCGGTTTTACATATGCTAGACACATGCCAAAAAAATTAATGCTTAGTTTATCAGTTCTACCCTTTCCAAGCCAAAATTTAAATATTAGAAAGATAAAGACTAGTGAAAACAAAAAACTAGTATCAGTGGCGTGGTCACAACATATTTGGTTCTTATGGTTAAACATAACCACTTACTAACAGCATCACCCACAGCACATCACATCAGTATAGCTTCCTTACCTTGCACAAGCCAAGGCAACTAGGGCAGCAGCAGCATTTTCTTTTTGCTTATATGGAATCTGTTGGCCTGAAGCAGAAGTGTCTTCCAGCCAGGAGCACAGCAAAGACTCTATCCCATTAAGACAGTCAGCTGGTTCCTTAGTCAAACTCAAAGGCTGGCAGTCTCGAAGGCAATTCAACAGCACCTCAGCAGTTATGTTACAGAGAGAAGGGTCTGTTCTACTTTGAGACTGAATGAGGGGAAAGACCAACAGAAGCCCCATCCGTGAAGTAAACGGTGCCTGTTCAGGCTGCTGTAACAAGCCTTGACGCTTGAGCAAGGCCAGAGCTTCTTCATCCCCTGAGCTCTCCCGGTCATGCTGCTCCTCCAAGGCGAGCTGGCGCTGGGCATTCCAGAGTCCACGCAGGGCATTCAAGCGGTATTCCAGCAGCCGGGCATAAGCATTGCTCTGGTTTCCACACACTGACCGCAAGCGCTCAGCCAGCTCCGTCGGGTTCTTGGTCTCAAATGTTAGTATCTGAAAGAAGGGAAAAAGTTGGTATTTATATAGGTTTTAATTTTCTTAATGGGAAAAAAAGTAGTAACATATGGGTACAATATGATTTGTAGACCAGCTCTCCTCTATAACAGATTGTGGGATATTTTGCTTTACATTTCTGGGCATGAATATAGTTAAATCAGAGGCCAAAGAGCATGCAAGTGGTATGGAGACTGCTACTGCTGAGTCAGCGCTGCCGCTGAAGCCTAGGCTTGGGAAGTGCTGACAGAGATTTGCAAATCGTGATGTTAAACCAACAGTAATCTAGATTGTAAAGAAAAATACAGACAAAATAGTACCTTTGAAAATAAAGACTTGCCTCCCCAAAGCTTTTTTGAAAACCAAGAACTTCAAAAGGACTAAGGGAGTGGAGAGTCCCAGGGGCCTTCCTACAGAAACTAACAGGTCAAGAATATTCTGCAGTCAGAATGTATATGTTCTAGTTGGAGAGCTTTTCAAATCAACCAACCAACCAGTTCTCTAAAATGAACTAAGACTTTTGTTATACTCTCTCCCTCCCCTGTTTTTTTCCCCTCCTCAATTTTATCATATCACACTTAGCTGCACCTTTCTTAAAATACTTCCAGCTGCTGCCATAGCTTAAAAACCTAAAAGTCTCATCGTCATCACTTGAGACAGGAGAAAGGGGCCTTTTTGGCACTTCTAAGTAAAACTGGAGACAAAGCTGGAACAACAGAAAGTGAATAAATCATGACAGAAACTTATGGGTTAGTAGCCAGCTCAGTACTTGAAAGAACTCACAATTTTAAGTAATTTACAGGCAATTTTTCTCCCTACAGCATAGAGCAACAGTTGAGATCAGCAAAGTCACTTAAGCAATTGCAACCTCAAGGAAAGTAACGAGCCAAACATTTTCCAGTACTTTGGATTCAGTGTCCAAAGGGCTTCTGCCTGCACGTGCCTCATCTCATCCACCAAACACACTCTCTTTGTCCCATCTTCACACTGTAAAGCCGTCCCTTTCCTGAGCTTCATTACAAAGCAAAAGAAAAAAGGGAAGGGGAATGCGAAAGATCAAGAGATGCAATAGGAAATTTCGCACACGGTTGTTTGGTTCGGGGGTTTTCTTTTTATTGTAGGCAACTGCCACACAGAATATGAAATAGATGTTTATGTCTAATTGTAGAATTTTGAAGCTTGGTAAAATGCTCCAGGCCAACTCACATCTGTCACTTCGACAAACACCCTTCCTGAAGTCAGTGAAACAGCTTTTCAGTAGAACACTTACCATTAGAGTCATGAAAAGTTCACTTTAAAGTAATTCACATAATAATTACAGTTGAATAGATGTTAGCATTGAGCTTGTTAAAACTAATGAGCCTCTTTTAATTAATTTCTTCAGAGAGATTAAGAATATTAATCCCTAAACCACATATTATACATTTAAAATAACTACCTCACGTTAATTTGAGTGTTCTGTTGTCTCAGAAGTAAGCTTAATTGTTTCCTGTTGTAGATGCAATCACTTTCTAAACCAGTTTGCTTTTGACCTTCTTGAACTAAGCTAAATATGTGATAGACCCTCAGCTAAGTGATAACAGCTGCAGAGATGGAGGAAAAAGAGGATTTGTGCCTTCATCTTGAGAGTTAAATGCTGAAGAAAACAGGTCTGTAGTCTTTTGGCTATGCTAACAACACAGACACCACCCAAAGACAAGTTGTGATGCTTGGTTGGCTTTCCCTTTCAGATTGTACTTCCACGGCAAAGGGAGCTGTTCATTGTCTTCTCCCCTTCTCATGAACACAGCAGAACCCTGCAATTCAATCCAAGAAGTTGCACTCTCCTAAATTATCAAGCACACCACTATGTTAATTAACAAGCTTTGTACAGCCTCATGCAGACTTTAAACCAAATCTATACCCAGGATGTAGTAACAAGCAGAAGGTTTGAATACTCAAATACATGAGATTTGCTTTATTTCAGCCCAATCGCAAACACAGCTAAAAACCAAGTTCCAGCTGCAACTGGTGAATGTTTTATCCTTCAAGTTACCAATGTTATGTGTGGTAGGTTCTCACCAACAAAACTGTAACCAAATTGTTGGTGTCAAACGTTTGCAGATATGCTGATGAAAAGCCTTTCCCTGAGGAAGTTTTATTTTCTCACTGAGCTCACAGTTTATAACTTGCTTTATAAGCATACTACGGTCTGTCTGGAACTGTTAAGAGCGTTGTGCTTTGGTCTTTCATAAAGGAAAGATGCACTAATTTGTGTTAACAGTTTATGAAGTATACTAGATCCAAGAGATTTAGATGACAGTTCCAAAATGGGACTTAGATTTTTGAAAATAAAGCCATTTACACCATCTAGCTTTCAAACACAGCTTATGGAACCAGTGAAAAACTTAACCATTCAATGTCATTTCAATGGTCTAAGTAGGCATTTGCACTTCCAAAAAGTAACAGGATATTAGGAGAACAGTGTAAGGTCACCTTCTATAAAGGAATCTTCAAAGAATTTTGTTAAAGTCTGTTTTCCTTGAAAGATAATTTACAAACTAAAGGTAAGTACACAGAGATACCTCCAAAAAAGAGCTTCAGGACCAAGATTTCACAGTGACTGGCTGTGACAAACAACTTGGGAGCGTTCAGGGTTCAGATGCTTGCTGCACACCAGGGGACCATTCTGGTTAGCAAAACACATCCCTTTCTAACTCAGCGCTAAGGACAGAGCTTCACTTGGACTGTGCTATAGATCCGGCTTCCCTTTGGAGGAAGGACTTCACAAAGGAATCACAGCCCTTGCCAAGGTTTTCTCAGCACACTGACTACACATTTCTTGTATCTTCAGGCAAAGCTTATTATCTTGAAGCCATCTGAAGTAAAAGCAAGATAAAATATCGTGCAAGAAGGAAAAATACTAACATACCACATTTATTCACAAATTGTGGAATAGACAACACAACTACCAGTGTTTCTAAAAGACAGGGTGAAGAAAGGCAATAGAAAATCTATGCTAAAACAACATGTGCAAAGACTGAATCAGAAAGGGCTTCCCCATCCTTTACCCAGATGATTCACTCAGCCATCCTGAGCATCTTTTGCCCAAGGCTGCAACCACTGAAGAGGGTTTCCTCAGGCTACCTAAGCAGGAGCATTCAGCCAAATTCCCCTTTTTAAATCCCCCAGCAAAACTCAATCATCATATTCCCCTCCTCCCCCCAAATTAGTTGATTCTCCTGCTATCCAGATCTGACCATTCTCTTTGTTAAAATAACCGCAGATTCATTACCCTGCTACTCAAGCTGTCCTCTCCAATACTGCACCGGACAGCTATTCCTTATTCAGAAGGAGGCAGAATTCCCTTTCCGCTGCCTCCTTCATGCCTTACTATTTACACTTGAGTTTGAGCTCTGATTCAGGACTGATTTCCAGCATCCTTTTATTAGTAGTATTTGGGTACCTTGCCTCAATATTTACCTATACAACAGTCAGGGAGATCTCAGCAGCACAGAACCAAAAGCCAGCACATCACAAGCAGTCACCTGAACCAGTAAATAATCACTTCACAGCACCGATCCGTTTCTACTAACACGGTTTAAACAGAATCTAAGAGGATGACAAGAATGTAGCAACCACATTGCTTTGCCATAAAACAAGCTACCCAAGTATGTACTTACATCTCAAAAGACAATCTCTAACGGAGATAGCAGCTTAACAGAAACACTGTCAAGCTAAAAACACAAAACATATGCTTAAAGGAAGAATACTAAACAGAATCTGAACATACAGATTATATTCAGAATTAGCAAAAGATAACTAGCCAAGCTACAAAACCAATGTAGATTAACATCCTATGAAAAGTAGGACATGAAAAATAGTTAAAATAGCATAGTCATAAAGACAAATGTAAAGAGAATTGAGAAAAAAATTATTCATTGTTCATTGGTAGTGTTAAAATAGTCCATTTGCTGCTTTTTATTAATGTTTTCCTTAAGAACAATCCATAATGTTATAAAAAAACCCCTTAATATTAGAAATGTAGAGTTTTAAAGAATAACTTTAATGAGCAAAGAAAACATGCAATGCCAGTGCACAAAGTGCAATTCTCACGTAAGCAAGCTCTTTCAGTATAAATTCTGGTATAACCCGGACACTAAAATGAGGGGAAGAAATAAAAACAACACGACTTTTAAAGAAGATGTTTCTCTATATCCCATTTCCTAAGTAGGGTGAACATCACAGTGACACTTTCTGCAAACGAGAAACCTACTCTTCAGTCACACTGCAATGACAGTGGATACACTGGGACTGTGATCGTTTCCTCTTCTCCAACTTTGCCTACTTCTGGTTAGCACAGACTACCTTGGAAAGTTTTTGCTGTTTAAAGTCTCACACTTCACAGCCTGAGGTGGCATTTAATTAAAAAACTTGTTAGTAAAAAGTTAATTGTCACGACTTTAATTTTGCAGTGTCTTGTCCTTAAATATAATTCCCTTGTTTAATATTTTCAATCCCTTTTAATAAATATCTTAACTAGAAAATGGCTGATGCAAAGTTCAATCACTCAAACTGGTCACTGGCATCTTCAACATCAAGAGACACAAAAGGTATCTCATTTTAAATCATCAGCTATGGGCAGAATGTCATCATTCCTGCTGCACCTAATTTTTTTCCTATTTCATCCTACTACATGACCTTAACCAGACACTTCTTTCCATTAAACAACATTTTTGCCAATACTGCTCCAGAAAGCCGTCACTGGCATCCACTATTATCAGTGTAAAGTGTTTCACTACTATTAACAAATACTGGATGCTCTACAACTAAGACACCCTAATTTACATGAAGAGTTTAGCCTGAGGTTTTATGACCACATAGAGTAAATTCAAATGTGAGCTGCCACTGAAAGGCAGCTTTCTCCTCTGATTAAAATTCCTGTCCCCTCCTCATTCTCTCCCTGGCTCTCGCAGTAGTGCCTGTGGGTTGTCTGGGGGGCTTTTTTAAGCTACATTTTTGGTTTAGATCAGTTCCCTGGCCTGCAACAGCAGGTAGAATGGAAAAGAAAGAAGGAAATGCATGGCCAACAACAGACATGAACGAGAAGTTTTTGCAATAGCTCTCCCAGCATCCTACCTTCAACAACAGTCTTGGGCTGTATATGGTGGTTTCATTAATCAGTTTTAATTCTGCTACATAGGGAATTGATGAGGAATGAAGCTGTTCACAAAGGTGTATTTTCTCCTAAGTTACATATCGCAATTGGAAGCCTTTAAATCTCCAAAATAGCATTTCATTCTTTCTCTATGTAATTAAATTAGCTGAACTTCACACATAAGGATCATAACCTCCTGAAGGTGGTGGTACATTAACCAATATCAATTAGGTTCGTAATAGCCCCCTGAGTATTAAACAAGTATTATTCCCATCTCACAAGAGAAAGAAACTATACAGAAAAGCAGAAACAACCTCAAAAGCATGAAGTGTCTTTAACAGTGGCATGAAAAAATTTAACCATGTTACTTTCAGTGCCGAGCTACAGCTATAAGGTCATTCATTTCTCTTGTATCACAAAGTTAACACATAGGGAGCATTACTTGTGTACTTGACTCTTTTGTCTCCAGAAATACAAATAAAATCTTATAAAAAAAAGACTGAATTATAAGATTTATAGATTATTCTCTAAGAGAAATACCAGAATTGAGTTTTAAAGGTACCCTGAAAACTGAAATATACACCAAAATGTACACTGCTCTCATAACAACACTGTACACATACTCCCAGGCTTTCACTTTGCGCTGGGTAAAATCCCTTCTGCTTCCAGCAGTTTCTAAAGCCACACAGTAGGAAGCTGTCTTACTGCAAACACTGCCTTGGTTTCTTTCAAAACATTTTTCTAAGCCCTCTATAAGGCTTTTTGCTTGATACACCCAAGTGTCAGTAAAATATATAAATATATGCAAACGTTTTCATCCTGATGCTTTAGATATTGAAGTCTTACAGGTTCTTAGTAGCTGCTGCACACTTTATATTGAGCTTTTGGTGCTACAGTTGAAAACTACAAGTTTCAAGATTGTTATTGAAACTGATTTTTTCTGCTCCAAGAAATTTTAACCATTTAACTTGTTCCAAGCCTGTGCATGGCAGAACAGCTTTGTAACGACTCAGCTAAAAGCATGAACTACTTTCCCCTTGTGAAAGCAAAAGAAATGTAATTACTTGCTCAGAAATAAGCACCAAGAAACCTGCATCTTTTACAGAGTACACAACACTGTAACAAACGTCTTTTGTAACTGTATGAATTTACCGAATAACCTTGGTATCTGGGGTGAATTACAGAGTACAGATAAGCTGTAAACACACATACAGAATGTGCCTAAAAGAAAGTGCTTCTTTATTTGTTCATTAAAGTATTTCTTTGGCTCTTATTTAAGTAGTAGATGAAAACAACTGTGAAAGGTGAAGTAAAATCTTTGTCATTTAAAGATCTGAGAGTGCAGAGCACTGACCTGATCAGTCAGTAAGAATTATATTTGGGAAACATATTTGCAAAATCCTCCTTTTTCTAATATTTCTCTACTAGGATATGACTTTGGAGTTAAAAAGCCAAGAGGCAAGGTAGTCTGTATTATACAAGTTTAACAAATCCAAACAGGTCATTTTATGACAACTGACGATAACAACAGCAACTCTGCTGGAGATCAAATCACAAAATTATCAGTGGTTTCCACAATTACCTAATGAAAGTGAGCTTGAAGGGAAAGCCACCAAGATTTCAGAATCCTCTCAAAGGGCAAGTGAGAGACTCCCAGTGATGCCCAAATGTCATCAATTTCTGCCCACTGCTGAATTTGTAAGGTTCTCTTCCTGTGGAGAATTAACTTCAAGAAATAGCTTCATCCGGTATTACTCTGAAAGCTATGAATACTTTCCAAGAGGAATACTGGGCTATTTGAAATGGAAGAGGCTGCCAAAGGCAGAGCCAGGAAAGCTACAAGGCCGACATAAATGCCTGGATCAGCAGTTCCCAAGCTAGAGGCCGTGACCCCAAGAGGGGTCATCCACTTAGTGAAACGTCAATTGTTTATGCCAGCATTAGGGATTTTTATCTTGACAGAGGTGAAGCTTGTAGATGGAAGTAAGGTCACAACAGAAAGATGTGGGAAGCACTGACCTATATAATTATAGAGAACTGCTCCCTCCTTCAGCAATCAGGGAAAAGAGACAAAGTGTTTCTTCTATTCCATGAGGAAAATGGGTGAAAGCTTCAAGTTCAGCAGATACCTTCAAGTCTAAATTATTTTGTCAGAAACACACATTAGTCACAGGACTGGCACATGCTGTTCCAAGAGCACTGGACTTCAGTTGCACAGGTTTTCCCTTGAGGGCCAGCCCAGACCATACTGGAGGGAAGAGGAAAGGACACCACTTTTTTTTCAATTTTACCATATTTTTTACATTTACATTTGATTATAAATAAGGACCTGTGGTGCAGAACAACAGCCCAGAGCGGGCATCACATATGCTGCCCTACAATAACAGAGCTTGACAAGAGTGAAAACATCAGATGAGGGCAGGCATATACGTGATCCAGGCAGCTACTGAGGTAGGAGCTCCACTGCCACCTTCATGTTAAAATGTATTAGAGGAAGAAAAATAAAGTCAGCTATTCAGAACTTCTCCAGGCTATGCAGAGCAGCAGGAACAGATCTCCAAATTCTCTCTGTTAGGCTGTTATGTAAAATGTAGAGTGCTTACAAGTTAAGTGGAGTGACACATAAGGCTGTTCTACTTTATACTGTGACTATATATTGAAGATTTATCTTTCTTCCCACTTGTTTCCTTGTGGAAAAAAATAACTGAGCCTATCACTAGTTAGCAGAATTGAAACTGAATGGTTTAAGGGACCTCTCCTTCAGACATCCCTCCTGCCCCACTCCGAGGAGCTCCTGTCTGTGTAAGATGTTTGTGGGGAGGATTCTGGAAGTGCTGCAGTTTCCACTGTAGCACATTAAAGAACAGCTCATCTTCCATATGGTTGTCCCTCTGGTGCAGCACTGGCGTCCAGGGCAGAGACCGGACGAAATGCCATGGCAACATCTTCAGGTGTTACTCACCTCAGGTTGTCTCCAAGAAGAAGACTTTGCACTTTGCAAGAAGTAATTTATCTGTGTGAAAGGCTTTAAACTAAATGTGCAAAGC
The DNA here is from genome assembly GCA_026283785.1 of Coracopsis vasa. NCBI lineage: Eukaryota > Metazoa > Chordata > Aves > Psittaciformes > Psittacidae > Coracopsis > Coracopsis vasa. The sequence goes on from JANHGB010062866.1 coordinate 29,894, forward strand.
TTGCATAATTGCTAACTAATCTAGATCTCTCTTGACTAGAAGATTTTATTGGCAAATCCATACCAGGAGCAGCTTTTATATGTGCATCATTACAAACACCAATCAAATTAAAAAAAGTGCCCCCTTTCTTTTTGATCACACATATTCTTTGTAAATATACTGACAGTCTAAGTTGCCATATATCATTTACATCACAAAAAATAAGACCAAATCAACCCTCCCCACCACTCTTTAAATCTAAAGATACTCCTAGAAGTTACCTTCACATGAAAGGGAAGGCTAACACTTTCATTAAGGAAAACATTGAGGGAAAAAATATATATATTTATATATGTGTGTGTATAATTTATATATATGAAAAAATAGAAGTTGTATGGGAGTCAAGATAACGAAATAATAAGTTTTCATTAGCCTCTCCTGGTACAATACCGGTACCATACCATTTTTTTTCCTCTGCTTTTCTTTCTATAGACAAAACCTTTGAACAGAAGGACAAAGGAAACACATTCAAATACATGGACATTTTTCAATAAACTCTTTAAAGGGTATATGTGATACTGCAACAGGTGGGGTTATTTATACACATGAAAAAAGATGTTAGATCTGTAAGTTGTTCAAGATCT
>JANHGB010062870.1:0-14725 GCA_026283785.1 Coracopsis vasa
GTTGGAAGTGGAGGAATCTTGGCGGCGTGGTGAACGCAAGACGGCGCGTTGCAGTTTTTATGATTGGATTACGTGTGGGGAGCCCGCTGTTTGTATCTTAGATTTGACAACAGATGTTCTTCACAATATGATTACGACAAGGTAAGCAAGGGCCAATTCCGAAGTTCTTTCTTTTGTATATATTTTCAGCAGCAGCACTTCCCATTTTTGTCTTTTCTGCCCCTTGTCTTTCATGATTTCCAGGATAATGCAGGAGATTGTTATTGATAGGAGCTTATTAGTGTATTAGTGTACTGTAATGTCACAGTCAACTTCGTGGCTGTAAAGTACAGAGATGCAGAGAGGTTATTTCTTGCATGGCATAAATGTGAATAACTTGAGTTTCATCTTAAGGTTAGACTTACCTAAATGATAGAAAATGTACAAAGAGTTGTTGACATGAAAAGACAGGAAGATGGAGGTAAATGGTTTGTGTTTAATTTCTATCATTCTTGAAGAAACAATCAAAAAATGTATTTAATTCTTATTTTATATTGTTTCAGAACATAATACCCAGTGATTGTTTCAATATATAAGGCCCATCAGTTGTGAGGATCTTTTGTTAAGGGTTAGGCTCTCCAGTTAGGAAATTACCTCGAAAGATATCAGAAATAGTGGTAGTTACGGAATAGGGGAACTGTAGAAGGTTCCAGAGGTTCTGGAAGGGAGTTGTTTTGGTTTTCTGCCCCTCAGAAATTCATACCAAACTCTTCCATTATTTTTTAAGTTAGTTTCATGATGGCTCAGAATGTCACAGTTTGATTTCCTGCTCATTTTTGCTGCTGTTCAGTTTTCTTTATTTCCCCAATTTTAATCTAGCTGCCTCCAATGTCGATCAGCAGAGATTGTTTAAACTGGGCAGAAGTAGAAAGGTTGTTTTTTCCTGATGATATATGCCTTTTTTACATGGATTAATATGAATGAGTTCAATTCCAAGAACACAACTACTCGCACTTACTTTGTATAATTAGAGAGCTACTTGTGCTGCTTACTAATTCTTGCCATATATTCTCTAATGTAGAACAAGTCCTGTGATACTCACTTCCATTAGTTATTTATAAATGTCTTTAACCAGTAATGGGTGACGTTAATATTAAACTCCTTCAGAAAACTTTGGGCCTCATCGTGTTCCCACTGAATCATAGAACTGTTTAGGTTGGAAAAGACCTTTAAGATCATGGAGTCCAACCATTAATCTAGCAAAGTACGAACTTTGATGGGATCAGGATCACTCTGTTTGTTAGTAGAGAGACAGTATGTTCTGTTTAGCTCAGCATGAGGAATGGAAGTTGGGATATCTCCCAGTTTCTGCTCCCATTCCACTGCTGACTTGCTGTGTGACCTTGGGGGCAAGTCACTTAATTTCCTCTCTGCCTCAGTTTCCCCATCTGTAAAATGGGGATAATAATACTTGCCTGCTCTCCTCACAGGGCTGTTGTGAGGATTTGTTAATGTTGATAAAGCGCTTTGAGAATCTAAAGCGTGGTGGAAGTGCTAAGTATTATTATTATTATTAGATTTTCTTGTTTTTCTCTTACAGTCTAACAGTGTATTTTATGTTTTGAAGTTGGTGATCTATGCTGGTCCTAACACAAACAGTAGGAAGGTTGCTGAGTATGGAGGCAATACACTGGGATATGGCAGCCGTAGTGTCTTAGGAACTGGTTGGCCGAAAGACTTAGTAAAGGTACAGTATTATAATCCACCAATATTTCCTATAGAAAATTCCCCTTTGGAAGCACTGTTGAGTCCTTTTTAGCCCTTATAACAATAAAGTCCAGCTTTTAAGTGTATGGTTACCCATCCTGAGATCACTTCTTAAGTGGGCTGTTATGTCCTTGGGGAATAACTTTAAACTCGCCTCTGTGTTATGTGTGATGCTTCTCTTTGAGCTTATCCTGTTTTGTTACGTCTTACTGGAGTTCGTTATTGGTATGTTTCAGTCCTGGAGTCTCGAATGGCACTACTGTTCTCATTCATTTGTCTTCCTAAGAGAAATTCTTGCACAGTCTCAGGTTGTGCATATATTCTTAAGGTCTGTGGGCATAATTGCATTTTTTGAACAGTAACCCACGAATATAACAAGTAATACATGTAGCATTTATGTTGGGTTTTAAAATGATATTGGATGCTTTTGGCAGTTAAGCAAGACAGAAAAATCCCTTAAACTTCTTGAAACTTCAGTATTTCAATAGTTTTGCTGTGTGTTCCCTCTGTATGCAGCATCATTCATTTCCTTACATGTTTGTGCTGCTGCATTGTCCCACGCTAAAACTGGGTTTAAATATATAATGAAAAATCATTTCAAAAAGAAATCAAAAAGTAATGAAGTGGAAAGCAATTTCCAACAAGCACTTAGTTGTTCACAATTAATGGCATTTCATTTATTTTTCAGACATAGACTTTTATACTGGCCTTTTAGCAAACTTTTCCATTAATGTGTTGATGTTGTTCTCCTTGAAGAGCTTGTCTGTCTGCCCTCAGGAAGAGAACTGTTGGTTATTGCATGGGTTCTTGCAGGCAAACAATCAAAGTGTTCTGATGAAAATCAAAGCCAAGTAATCCAGGCTGATAAATTCTATAACTGCAGTGGTTATTGTTTTACTGTAGTTAGCCAGCAGCAAAATTAAAATCAAATTGTCCACTAAAAGATATCCTTACAAAAAGGGAAGAATTTTAGATCGGAGTTTTTAATTAGAGATAAAAATAATACCTAAGTGTCATTAAAAACATGAATGAATAAAATAAGCCATTTTAATGAAAAACCTGTTTGTTTGCCTCAGTTCTTAAATGTCTCTTCTTCTTTTTTCTTTCCTTCCTCCTCATCAAAATCTGAAGGTGGAAGGAGATACAGTCACCTTCTCCTTTGAAATGCGGAGTGGTCGTGAGCACAACACTCCAGACAAAGCCATGTGGGGCTTTGCTTGCACTGTTCGAGCACAGGTACTCAAACATGACAGATTCTATGGGAAAGGCTCAGCCTTGTTTGTTTTCTGTCTGTAGCACACTCCAGATCAAATAGAAATGTACTTCGAATGTTCAAAACTTACTTGTTTCTTATTGCATACTTATTTTGGCAATAAGACAAATGATCTTTTTGCAATGTAAAGGATCTAAGTTTTAGGCTGTGGCATGGCTTAGGGTTTTGTGAAGATAGTAATTACCAAATACGTCTTATCTATCTGTTGTCATTGACACTGGACTTGGATGAAGTCACTGTAAGATCTTTTGCTGCTTGTAGAGCAGGATTTCTTTGGGGAGATGAGTATCTTGTAACAACCTGGAAACTGGGGATTTAAAGAGAATAATGATTCCAGCCTATCAAGAAGAGAGGGGAGGGATGCTGGGATCAAATGAAATGAAACGAGTCCTTCTACCAGAAAGCTAGGACTAGGCCTGTGAGATGACAGACCTGCAGGCCAAAGAATGACTGAACCAAAAATGACTTTACTTTTTTTTTTCTCTTGGTTCAGGAAAATAATGGATTGTCCTTATATGTTGCTTTTAATTGTTAAGTATTTTTTCATTATACCTCTGTGTAAGAGATGTATGATTGATATATAAAAGATATAAAACTATATATAAAAGATATAAAACTATATATAGTTTTATATAGAGAGATATGTAAGATTATATATACAAATATAAAATCACCTATCTTGAAATATATTGGGGAAGGACTTCATGGTTGATTAAGTGCAACTTATTCCTACTACAGGAGTCTTCAGAGGATGTGTCAGGAGGGTTGCCTTTCCTAGTTGACCTGGCACTTGGCCTTTCTGTGTTAGCTTGTTCTATGCTGCGAATACTATACAATGGACCAGAAATTACCAAAGATGAAGAAACCTGTCAAGAGCTCTTAAGATCTAAACTATTACAAAGGTAAAGAGATACTAATTTTGATTTGAGTTCCTGTGTGGGTTATTTTCTGAGGGAAAGGGACTTCTGTGGTTGTGCTCAAGTCTTGTGTTTTAAGGTGATGTTGTGATAATTTTTCCTGCAGTTTGTTCAGCGGTTCTGTGTTGCCTAAAACAAGGTGAATATTCTCTAGAAGAGAGGTTTTCTTCAGAGCAAATAGAGGAGGATTGGGCTATGCTTGGTACAAGCCAGATTTAATATGTTAATACATAACCAGTCCTTGTAATGTATCTTTCTGAACAGGGGGAAGAGTTACGAGGGAAGAAAAGTCCTTTTCATCTGTTCTTATTTCTTCTCCCAGGTGCCAGTGGCAGGTAGAAGCCAATGGTGTCATATCTCCAGCCCTTACACCAAGTCCTTCTCCATTGCCTCTCACTATAGATGAAGATAGAGAATTTACATACCCTTCTGATGTTCTAGTGCCTCCCGTTGGACACTATTTTGATCTGCCTAGAATCAGGCTGCCTCCAGGAATCATGATAAAACTCAGGGAAATTTCTGGACGTGCTCGGCCTCAATTTAGACCTAGTATAAAGTAAGTAGTCATTGTTTTGCTCTAACTTGACTTTGATTGGTTTAGTGTTTGATGTCAAAGTAAATGAGCTAAAGGAGCAAAATGAGGATGTGGCATGCCTGGTGTGCATGATGGTATGAGTTTAATATTGTGTAAATGCTTGTTTGTAAATCAGCATCTAGTGAATTGTAAGTGTGAATTATCAAAGTTTGTCCATTATTCTTGCTTAATCAGTTTGGCTTTACCTATAACCCTAGGGATGTGATTCAGCCAGAAGTAATGGAGGAGATGGTAGTTTCATGTGTGATTAAACATTTGAATTTGGTTGATGCACTCCAGTCCCTGATAAATTTCCAGTATCAGGAGGAACACGCTGAAGAATATGATTTACTTTGTAAAATTATGGGAGAGACCTTTAAGAAGCTAAATGCCATGGAGAGACAATTGCAGGTAAAAATACTAATGCATAAACCAAGAAGGCTTTTTTCTGAGAATAAAGGTGTATTTACAGCATTTTAGAAACATAGAAATACAAAATGTACTCAGATTTCTCCTTTTAAGATTTCTTCTGCTGCTTAAGATGACCAACTGCAATAAGTTATTTTTGTCCCTTTATTAGAGTGTGGCTGAGCTGGAGCAGAAATGGCAGAATGAGGTAGATGATGCCATGCATGGGAAGCTGGAGAACAATGTCCCGTTCTTTTATGATTATCACTTCAATGAGGTAAGCATTGTGGCTGCTGTGTGTGTGCTCCTGCTTCACCCTGCTCACCCAACACATGTTCATCCTTTTCCTTCACTTTGTTTAGAGCAAGATGAAAGAACTAGAACTTCTGTGTTCAATGAAAGAAGTTTCTTTTGATGGAAGCGATCTGGAGAATGTGGTCCTGGCATTAAGGTTGGTAGCTGGCTGTGGAGTGGACCATTTAGGAAAGGTACTTAAAAGAGCAGCTGTAGAATATTTGTGTTAAATATATTAATATTGGTACTTACTAACAAATCATTTATTTCATTTTTTCTGCTTTCTACTTTGTTGGCATAGAACAAATTGATGCTGTATGTCTCTTATAAAATAACCTTTCTCACAGTAGCACTTTATTACAGAAGGCATTAAAACATAATTGAGTTTGCTTCTTTCATTTTTCTTTCATAATCTTAGGGAGAAGTTTTTTCAAGAGGTGAATTCGCTGATACAGAAGACCTCTCATCCCCTAGCGAAAACGAAAACACTAGTGAAGAGCTTGATGAACAGAGCAGAGCTGTTACTGCATGTCACTATTGCAGCACAGTCTGGGATCACAAGAAGTATATCTGGTACCCCTGCAGAGACTCCAGGTATAGATCTGATGACCAACGTTGTACTTTCTTTTTTACTTTTTTTCTAAAGAGGGAAATTCTTCCTTTTCTCTTATTTTCCCTCTTTCACTTAAAATTAATCTTTTTTTCTCTTTTTTACTTTATCAAATTAATTCATTTAAGGTAAATGAGGTTGAGTCTTTGTTTTCTGATTGCCACAATGATGGTAAATTAAGGTCTGGTTAATAATAAGTGGAATTTAAACTTTAGTCTTCTGAATTATTGGGATTAAAATGCATAACCTGGTCACATCAAATCTAACTTGATACAATACCTGAAAACAGGAAAGTCCTCAGAACTGAGTTGGAAATTCTTGCTTAGGCTGCATTTTCCCTGCTGTATGTTACAGCTTTCACTGGAATGTCTGCACTGATTTTAAAACCAGTTTGTACTCCTACACCAGGAGTGACATTCTGTCATACTGTGTAATATTGCAGCCTGTAAATCAGCGTCTGAAACAAAAGTGATCTCTCATGCCGTCCGCCAGCCTGTCTTCCTTCGCAGTATGTCAGCACCATCCGACTTGGAAATGATCGGTAACGAAGATATCGAGTTTGCTAGATCAAGTCAAAGGTATATGAGGGTTTATTCCACTAAGCTGCTTTACAGTAATGTGGCCTGTGTTGTTAAAATCATCATAGTCTTTGCAAGCAAAGCCTGGCTTACTGCTGCCCTTGTAACTCTCCTGTTCTCATAGGCGCCGCCATGTTACCAGCCACAGAAGTAGCTCTTTTACTCTTCTCCAGTCACTGACCATTGAGGACAGCAGAGATAAACCCACGTACAGTGTCCTACTGGGGCAGCTCTTTGCTTTCATTGGAACAAATCCTGACCAAGCGGTATGTCCTTTTGAATGTGCTGAATCCTTATATTTCCAAATTCAAACTTTCACAAGGAAGGGAGGTGTTTTATCGTGTCTCATTCACAAAACCAAACACAATCTCATAGGTGTCCAGCAGCAGTTTTCTGCTTGCTGCTCAGACAAGGTGGCGGCGTGGGAACACGAGGAAGCAAGCCCTGGTGCACATGAGGGAGCTGCTGACAGCAGCTGTTCGGGTTGGAGGTGTGACACATCTTGTAGGCCCAGTGACCATGGTGCTCCAGGGAGGACCAAGGTTAGTTTATTTCTCTGAAAAGTATTGTTTCAGTCTCTGTAGAAGATAGCAAATTGCTTTGCACGAAGAAAAACCATGAGGAGTGGCTAGCTGTGAGGGCTCCAGTTCATAGAACTAAATTTGCAACAACCATTTTGGTGCTTGTGGGATTAAAAGGCAGAAACTTCTAAAAAATGCTTTTATTTGATAGTAGATGAACTTTCATACTTGGATGATGTGTCCACAGATACGTCTAAAGGTATCTTACTCTCCTAGCTTAATTCTGTGTTCATATTAATTAGGTATTAGTGGTAGACTGAGCTGATACTAATACTAAATCTGATAAACACTTTGTGTTTTGTTTGTAGTCAAATTTCAATCATGTTTGAAATGAAACTATCCTACTATCTTGTTTACTTATGTTTCGTATTAAAACATTAAGTGATTTGAATTTTACTTCTGAATGTTCTTTGGGTAATTTTGAATATGTGCTGATTAATTCTTTAAAGTTATATTTGGAAGTTTGTTCATTTTATTTAACCTGGAAAACCTACCCTTTCAAATATCTAACTACCAACAGAATTGAAGAGCTCACATGCGGCGGGATGGTGGAACAAGTCCAGGAAGCTTTTGGAGAGACAATGACGTCTGTGGTCTCGCTGTGTGCTCGCTACCCCATTGCTTGTGCGAATAGCATTGGTCTCTTATGCACTATACCTTACACAAGGTATGAAAGTGTTTCCTGCAGAAAAGGAAGGAGGGCATCCTTAACAGGTTTTGCCTGAGGGAGAAATATTACCTAGTATATACATACTTCCTTTCTTCATAAAGCCCTGTCCAGTCTGGCCTTGAACACTTCCAGGGATGGGGAGTAATGAGGATTGTCTTGAGAATATCCTGTTAAATTTGCTTAGAGTACAGAGTTTTATCTGGGGAGGACAAGGGAGAGGCAGAACCATCTTTCTGTCAGTGAAGTGATGAGTTGCTGAGTTAACAGCACGTTCTGTATTTTCATTGTGTCTGTTGTTTGGTGACTGAAAAGTTCTTTAAGTAAAATCCAAACTTCTCTCCTCATACAGGAGTGAAGAGAAATGTTTGGTGCGTAGTGGCCTGGTACAACTTATGGACAGGCTTTGCAGTTTAAGCAGTCAGACAGAATCCAGTTCAAATGAAAAACAGACCAAGAAACAGAAGGTGGCCACCATGGCTTGGGCTGCCTTCCAGGTGCTGGCCAATCGGTGTGTTGAATGGGAGAAAGAAGAAGGTAGGAACACTGCCAAATCGGTTTCTGTTGTGTGCGTTAGAATTGTTTAAGTGCCTGAGATGTGGTATAAATGTATTTAAAATAGGCCATTTGCTCACCATGACTTCAGTACTGTGTGGGTTCTTCAGAACACACAAGTGGATACAAAAATAAGTTGATTCTTCTTGTTGCTTTTTTAATTCAAGGGGTTTTTTCTTCCTCGTGGGAGTGTTTGTGTTGCAGATAATTTCAAGTCTGTCACTTGGTTCTGTCTAGACATAACCAGAGACCCTGAGTGATCCCTGACAGGTTTCTTCTGTGATAGGATTCAGCCATAACACAAACTCGTAGAGTGTAGCTGTCGGGTGATGGAACATAGATGTTGTACCAGGTTTTACTTTTAATTAAAGACATTTTATGTATAATATTTTTGCTATAGCAAACCAAAACCTTACTAATTTCAGTTTATGGGTAAGGTATTTGTAGACATGTCCATTCATTTGGTTAATTCCAATTGTGTATCCTTGTGCTGCTGTTAAAGGTGGCTCGACAGAAGCTGTTCACTCTGGTCTGGCTCGCCAGGTCTCCAGCCTTCTTACCAACCACCTCGCCCGAGCCACAGAGTGTTGTGGTAACCAAGCTGCAGGAAATGATGCACTACAAGATGTTCTCAGTCTTCTTAATGACCTGTCAAGGTATTAGGCCTTTGCCTGTGGAGCATTTTTTATTGTCTATGAAAGCAGGTGGGGGTTCTTTAGGGGGTGTGTATATATGTATGTGTATATATATATTTTACAGTAGTGAAGGTAAGATAACTTTCAAAATCATTCTAAACTGACACTTACTCAGTCTTTGGGTTTAATCCCTTTCAGGAGTCACATAGGTAAAGCAATCCTGAGCCAGCCAGCCTGTGTGTCCAAGCTTCTGTCGCTTCTCTTGGATCAGCGTCCTTCTCCAAAGTTGGTCCTTATAATCCTCCAGTTGTGTCGTGCTGCTCTGCCTCTCATGAGTGTTGAGGACTGTGGAAATGTGGAGTTGCCTCCCTGGAGTTACTCAGTACCCTCTCTGAACAGTGAACAGGATGATCCCAGTGACCCAGCCTCCAAGATTGCCTCTCTGCTGTTGGCTAAGCTGGCAGATTATGTCGTACCAGGTACCAGCACCTTTCTGGTGTCATGCTAATCTGAGAAATTGCCAAGCAAGTCATGTTTCTGCAAGGAGTTTTTGTACTGACAGAAAGCTCAAGTAGGAAAAGGTATATGATGCGTCAGTGTTAAGATAGGACGTTTCTGTGACTTTCCACCTGGCTCTTAATTTAACTGTTCTCAGACTGAGTATCACAGTGGTGTATTAGATTCATCTCAGGTGTGTTAGCATTACTTTCAAGGGCAGGAAAGTTTGTTGACAGAACTCATGGTTGTGTGTTTTAATTCCTTTTGTTTTTCTTTTTTTTCCTTTCTACTGAAGGGTGCCAGACAGTTCTTTCTCCAACTGCCTCTGAGCCAGATACTACTTTGGCAAAAGCCAGCCCTAAAAGTTCCATAAAAGGTGATAAAGATCCTGGAGAAGAAAGTGAGGCAGTGGATGGTAAACTTTCTATTTTTATTCATAAACGGGAAGACCAGTCATCCCATGAAGTCCTTCAGCCATTACTAAGGTACTCTTAACTCACTGGATTGGAATTAGCAACCAATTTTGCTGTTTCCATTTCTCTTCTCTTTTTTTAGTGCTAAAGGTATAGAACAATGCATCGTAGACATAAGCAGAATGTCTTCCCAGTTTGTTGTGTTTACTGGCAAAATAATAATGCAATGCAAAAATGGCTTATGGGGCTGATGCTTAGCATGCTGTTACCTGGATAAAATGCACACCACTACAACTGAATTTGTGGTGAGGCACAAAGACTTGTGCTTCCTGAACTTGTCTGTTTTGTAGAAGACTGTTTAGCAGTGGTGAAAGCAGCAAAGTTGAAACAAGAGCAGGGTATACACACATATAAAAGGAGGAGGGGGATATGAAGTGTGTTGTTTTGGTTTGCTTACAAGCCATGTAAGCCACAACCAAAGGAACATAAAAATGTCTTGGTCTGTCTGAAAACAATGACATGAAAAATGAACTACTTGAATAATACTCCATCAGAAAAATCTAATGTATCTTGTTATTGTATTGTAGCCTATGTAGGACCAACAAATAGAGCTGTCAAAGCAAAATGGCTTTAAAAGCATTGCTTTTAATAATGCATACACTGGATAATAATTTCCTATTGCAGCTTCTTTAGTATTCTTAGTGCATACCTGGATTTTGCGATCTCTGAATGTCAAAGAGCCAACATCATCACCTCTTGTATTCTGTACTGTTTGTTTCATCTTTCCCCACTCCAAGTTGGTTTTGAACCCAGGCCCTAAAAATGGTGCTAAAAGGTACAGCTGTTGGGTGTTGGTGGGAGAAAGGTTAGCTCAGGCATTTGTGTTCAGTAAAAAACAGTTGCATGATGCTTCTTTTTAAGGGGGAAAGGTTAAATTGCTGTGCAAATCACTACGTTCAACAGTGTTAAATTCCTTTTGTAAATTATAGTGCAGTTGGGTTTGTCTTTAAATACAAAGTGTTTCTATTACTCTTGAGGAAATTCAGTTGCAAGATTTGCTTTCAAATAATTTAAAACCACACATAATGTATTAAATGGAGCTGTATAGTTCAGCTGTTTTTAACACCAGTGAAAACAAAGCTATGTGTTTTGTTTTCACTCCAATAGTAGCTCAGAAGGTCGTCCATTCCGACTGGGAACTGGAGCCAATATGGAGAAAGTGGTGAAAATGGATCGAGACATGACAAAAGTAAGGAAAGGAATAGCTAAAGAATTATTCAGCATTGTAAAAATCGATGGCCAGTCGATTTTGTTTTTTGTTGATGTTATATCCCTTTGTTTAATGTTATTTAATTTACAGAACTCTTCAGAAAGATAACTTTAAATGTAGTGTTAGCATTATGGAGTTATTGATGTAAATAACAGGGCTAAATGATGGAAAAGGATTTTGGCTAATGCTTCCTCCAACCATTGTAGGTCATCTTTAAGCCCTTTAATATTCTTTTTCCTGAAATGTTTAATGCACACTGATAGTATTTAAATTAAATTTTCATGTATATTTTCAGAGAAGTTCCTGAGTATTTGCATGAGAGATACTCATATGTGGCTTTTTTGATCAGAGAAGAGAAACTATACTGTTATGCTAAAAATGGAATGTTAAATCTATATTGATCTCTGATCTCTTTTTAGATGAGAAAAAACAACAGAAAGAATTTGTCTTATGACTGTGACTAATACACAGGAAGATGTTTTGATGTGTTCTCAGTACTTTTACATATGCAAAGGGAAGAGAGTTAAATGCATCACACGGTATGGCCAAATAGAGCTAACATTAGTATTTGTCTTATATGGCAATTTTGTTTGCAGAGCGGCTGTTGTGAAGTGATTACAGAAGAAGCTGCTGCAGCTCTCCGAAAGGCAACTAAGTGGGCACAATCTGGCCTAATAGTTAGTGTTGGGCCACCCATAGAAACTGTCAATCCAGAAACTACCAGTGGGTTGTCCACTGGGGACAAAAAGAAGACTGCACAAACATCTATTTGCAGAGAGAGGAATTCTGAGCTTGCCAGGTAGGTCACTTTGATTCTGTATTAATCTAGATTCTGTTTTTCTGTATACCAGTGTTTGTAGTGCTCCAGAAAATAATATTCCCCTTTTTATGCTCTAAATTCTTGACAATTGAAGCTTCTTTTCCTTCTCTTGTTTTGAAATTAATGGGCAAATTACTTTCTTATTCTGCATAGGACGGATCCTGTGAGGCCATTCATCAGTGGACATGTTGCAAACAGCATGGCAGCAGAGGTGATAGCTTTGCTGCATAGCTTGTTGATGGCACCAGAATCAAATGCTGCTCAGATATGGACAACAACTGCTGAGAAAGTAAGCAAACAGAAGATTAACTATCAAATAATACACCAAGCATGCACTGAGTAGTTGAGAGGACTTAATTATTAGCAACTTCCTAAGCTACTTCTTCCCAGTTTAGTTCAAACTAGGATGTATAATTGCATAGAAGCAGCTCTTTCTGGTAGATGATGTGGAATAAGTGATCAAAAACTATCCCGCTTCAGAGAATATGTTGGTATTCTCTAATTCACCTATCAGTCTTTTCAGTAATTAATAATGCTGTTTGTTTAGGGAGCTATCTTGCCTTCACTGGGTGGGTAATCTACCTCTGCTAATCAGTCCTCTCTGCCATGACCTCTGGGGGTCTAAAGTATTGGCTAGAAAGGGCTCTACTCTGCTTTTATGTTCCTCTGAAACCTGTAGCAACTAATCTGTTGCTGAGGCTAGATCCTTGAGCAGAGAGTTTTGCTAAGATGATGTATATAGATCTGTGCTGTTTGCGCTTCAGAAAACATGGAATATTCCAAGTTACATAATTCTCTTCAAGAACAAAAGTAATTCTGAGGCTGTGTGTGGGCTGGAGGCTTGGGGCATTGTTTTTTGTTTGAATTGTGCTTTGAAGTCATTCTGTGCTATTTTTTGCTTCTGTCTTCAGGTTCTGTCTCGGGCTCTGATGTACATTCCACAACTTGGGAAATATGCAGAGAGTATTTTGGAGAATGGGAGTAGCAGTGGAAGGAAACTTGCTAAACTTCAAAGAATTGCTCGGCAGGCAGTAGCTGCCCTTTGCGCTCTGGGTGGCTTTAAGGAGACAATTAAAATAGGTTCTGAAGTTCAGGTAATTCAGTGCCATTCATATTTTATATCTGATATGAGAACCGGTGCTTCTGATGGTGTCTTACCTGCCCTGGCATACTTGGGAAGCAGTGTGCAGATTGTCTGTGGTTGTGAAGCAGTTGAAATAACACTTGTGGAGACTGCTATTGTGTATTGCTCCTGTTTACTAAAACATCCAGTTCTGTGTTCAGTTGGAGTGTGGTGTTATACACTCAGTGTTTCTTGTTTGTAAAGCCTTAAATCTTACACAGACCTTCTTTGGTTGTAGGTTTTAGGTAAAGGAATAGCAGGAAGCATTGGAGTTGTGGCATCTATTAATGAGCAAGAAGGTATAGCAACGGTCAAATTTCCACCCACCAGTATAGACAGTAGAAAGACCTCACAAGCATCAGACACATTAACTATTCCATTATCTAGGCTCTGTGTTCCAAGATCTGAGGTACGGTAGTTTTAAGAATCCAATATTAAGTATAATATCAATTATTTTTTTGTCACAATTAATCTGCAGCATGTAAAAAGCCTGCTTCATCTTTGCTTAAAGATTACTTGTAAAGATTGCCTCTTAACAATATCTATATGTAAGTTCTCATTCAAGTAACATGGATATTCATCTTCTTGATGCTTAAAGATGTTTCATTACATACTGTGTTGGTTTTTGGGGGGGGTTGTTTGGTTTTTCTTATTTTCTTTTTTTTGACTGGTGTTTGGTGCTGGTTTTGTGATAGTACAAAATGAGAATTAACTCCAGGTAATAAAACACCCTCATTTCTTAGAAACTAACTACTTGAATTTAACTTTTTACCGTGCCCCCCCACCATCAGGCATTGCCTCTTCATAAACTGTCCATTACTGAGAAGGTAGTACAGGCAGTCCAGTCCATGTTGCTCCCTCAGGAGGGAAGTCTATCTATTCACACCTCACTTCCTGCAACAGGAGATGGCTCAACTCCAGTAATGGCAGTGGTCCGGCTTCTTGCTGAAATAAGAACCAGGTGAGTTTTTGTGCAAGAACCAGGTTTTGGTTTTGTGAGTCTGTTTTGGTACTGTACACAAATGTTCAAGAAAACTTAGAATCACAGAATCCCAGACTGGTTTGTGTTGGAAGGGACCTTAAATCTCATCCAGTTCCAACCCTTGCCACGGGCAGGGACAGCTTCCACTAGAGCAGGTTGCTCCAAACCCCATCCAACCTGGCCCTGAACACTGCCAGGGGTGGAAATTGCATGGGTTCATATTTTCGTCTTCTGTGGGCATTGATATATAACAGCAGGAGACAAGGCAACAATTCTTGTTTGCTTCCATAAGTACATTTATTGTCTGAATGTTGTGAAAATGAGCACCAAAAATAAAGTCCCCCTGTAACACTGACAATACATGGAGCAGATGCTTCATGTAAGTAACTGTTGGGAAGCAGAGGAAAGGTGAATTCTGTGTACACTTTTGTAATGCTTTAAACCTATTGTTTTTCCATCAAGAGCATGCCTGGTGATGGCTCAGCTGTTAGAAGACAGCTCATTCTGTGAAGAATTCATTCAACAGTGTCCAGCTGCTGTAGAAGTTCTTAATTTGGTAGCACAGGAGTGCAGCCCTGGTAGGTATCCAACATGTTCTTGAAGCGTCATTGTCATGCTCAGAGACATAACAGCTTTTAAAATCACTCCACTTGTTTTGTCCTTCAGCTACTTAGAGTTTGATAGCTAGCACAGTGCAGCATATCTTGTCATAGCTACAGAGCTGTTAACA
The DNA here is from genome assembly GCA_026283785.1 of Coracopsis vasa. Lineage (NCBI taxonomy): Eukaryota > Metazoa > Chordata > Aves > Psittaciformes > Psittacidae > Coracopsis > Coracopsis vasa. The sequence goes on from JANHGB010062870.1 coordinate 14,675, forward strand.
TACAAGTAGCTAATCATCACACTGTATCATTTTAAACATCAGGCATAAAGG
>JANHGB010062871.1:0-41156 GCA_026283785.1 Coracopsis vasa
ACAGGGGAAGTTTAGGTTGGATATAAGGAAGAAGTTCTTTACTGTGAGGGTGGTGAGGCACTGGAATGGGTTGCCCAGGAAGGCTGTAAATGCTCCATCCTTGGCGGTGTTCAAGGCCAGGTTGGACAGAGCCTTGAGTGACATGGTTTAGTGTTAGGTGTCCCTGCCCGTGGCAGGGGGGTTGGAACTAGATGATCTTAAGGTCCTTTCCAACGCTATCTATTTTATGATTCTCTGATTCTATGATAACTATAGGAGTCAATAGGTCTGGGGAAGAAGGTGGTCTGCTTAAGGTACTCCAAAACAGCCACTGGTCTAGTTCTTCCACTGAGATGATTTTCATCTGCTCTTTTTCATGGTATTTCAGTTATTTAGCATTTCATTTCTCTATCTGCAAAAGAGGGACACTAATACTGGCCTCTTTTCTAAAATGCTTTCAGGCTTATGTACAAGAAATTGTCAAGATATTATTTATCATGGCCCATTCTGATATCACATCCAGAAATAGTTATAGACTAGCAGATAAATCCACTTTGTAAGTCTTGAATAGTAGAAGATGTAGCAGATGTTCTGCATTATTAGGCAAAAAAAAATGGGCAGACCAGAAAATAAATCACACTTGTTTCTTCTCCTTATGAGAATTTTCCATGCAACTTTCCACAAGGAGTGATTGATGATTCAGCCGTTTCCATCCTTCCAGACCTCAGCCTCAGCAAATACCATTCAGTCTGTATCTTCATTCACAAGAATATTAGAAAATATTTAGACAGATTCAATATACAGACATTCCAGCAACACATCTCCATATTATAGACAGAGAAATGTACAGTGCTACTGTATTAGACTTGAGAGTATACAATGGTTTACAGAACACTTTCAGTATGGTTTAGAAGTAATTTTTCTATAATCCTGTTGCTGTGTATTGTTTCAAAATGAACATGTTTAGAAGGAACATTAACCAGAGGACTTTGACTTTATATAAAGTCTATGCATAATATAAAAACATTTTATATGCACCATATAAAATCTTGCTGCATAAATATGTGCAGCACACAGCATAGTTTACTTGCATTGCCATCTTGGGCTGTTTGCTTTTCCCAACCAGCCTCTACCCACAGCAGTAATCCGTACTGATAGGAAGATGCAGTCTCAGTGGTGGTGCTTCTTTTTACCTGACAGAAGGTTTTTCAAGACAGGCTGTAATCAGAGGCTGTGCCTTGCAGGGCCCCCCTGGAGCCCTGCTACATGCACCCCACTCTCCTGACAGCAAGTGAACTGTGCATATAAACAGCGGCAACCTCATGAATGTTTGATGGCAGTTTTGCCAGTGGTATGTACATTATTTTCATGTGGATTTACACCTACGTAGTGAATAGAAACAAGAGCTGTTCAGACAAAAGTGGCATATTTACACATTGAAACAGCAGGAGCCTGTAACAGATGAGCACACTGCTTTCATGCTAGCCCTGCTCACTGTGGTGCTTGCTGAGAAGATCTTCAAGGCATGCCGTTGCCTGTTTCCTCTGACCATCTACAGTCACTTAATCCCACCTGAATACTTTCCCTCTTGTAGGAGTGACAACTTTGTGTTCCCAGAGACGTGTACCCACGGCAGATCTCAGATCAACAGACCAATTCCAATTAGAGCTTCATTTTCACAGCATGTGGTGCAGAAAAGGGAAAAGAAGCAGATATAAAATAATTCATTCTTCTCTTCATATGCATTTGGGAAATCATGCAATGCAGGCCCAGAACAGGTAGTTTTCTTCTAATGGAATAAGGCATTGGCTGGATCAGGGTTGTTCCCAGCTTATTCCAGTGTCTCTTTTACAGGTGAGAGTGTACATGGTAATAGCAGGCTCTGATATCTTGACATAGTAGCTACTTTGTGGGAGGATATGTAGAAATAGAAGGTCCAAGTCTCCGCTGTGAAATTTCCCCTGTCGAGAAAATGGCTAACAATTTTCTATGTAACATTTCTCTGTTGCTTTCTCTCTCTCAAGTTTATAAAGAGCAGACATGTATTAGAGCCTTCAGAAGCACCACTTTTCAGGAGATTCATATTTCTTTGTGAAGCTCTTCACACTAGCAGCTAGTCAGGGGGGACAGGGAAGAGCAAAAGAAGGATACCTCTTGTGGAATGAGACACAAAACTATAAAGAGAAATAAAGAAAAGGAGATAAGAGATAAATGTGGAGGAAGAAATGAGGGAATGAGGAAAGACCTGGAAAACTGAGACAGACAATGACAAATCCTGGAACTCATAAAAAAAAAATGAAAAATAAAGCAGAGGAATGTAAAGAAAGAAAATCCAGGAAAACAGAAAGTATATGAGAAGGGATAAGTAAAATAGAAATAAAACTTTTTTGGGCGTTGGGGTCTGTAGATAAAGAAAAGGAAGAAGAAATTGAGAACGTGAGTATGTGCAGACTAAATGAACACTCTCAGAAGTGGGTATATGACGGCTGCCTTTAGCAAATATGCAGTGATCTAATGCTAACCAGATACTGCCAGGAGCTTTAAAACTTGCCTGAAATAAAGCTCCAGGCCAGGTGAGGGAAAGAAGCTAGTGCAGGTGTCATTCATATATGATCTTCCTTTGACTGCTAATGATAATAGTGCATGAAGATTTGACCCTCTCCACAGCACTGGATACTGCAGTCATAGAAATCTGGCAGCTCTGCCTCCCCAATGCAGCACTGAGATTATTATTTTTTCTTTGCTAGTGTTTTTTAGGCAATTATCCTTCTATTTCTAAACCCTTGATTTGTCTATTACCATAAATTTCCCATAGCACCTTCCATAATATCCCAAGATAAACAAAAGCACCAGTATGTGAAAATTAGGAAAGAGAAACAGAACTGGAATCATATCTAATAATCATATCCTCCTCCCTACAGACAGCAAAAAGCAAAATTAATCTTTGTTGTGTGCATCTGGTAACTTTGATAATATATGGTCAAAAAACCACTTTTACATAAGTTTAGAAGTAATTGCGTAAGTAATAAAGTAATACCATATTGCACAGGGAAATACTGTGTTTAAAATGGACACAAGCCAAAACTAACAGTTTTAAAACAGAAGTTTTAAAACAGTACCAAAATCCTCTAATTATTTGTGATGTTTCAGATAGATTTTTTTTTCCCCCCTTTAAATATACTTCGTCTTTTCCAGTTCTTCCTTTTTCTTCTCATCTCCCAAATGGGAGTGGAGAGATATGGAAAGTGAGCAGAAAAAGAATAACTGTCTTCATGCAGAGATGTGCTCTTATCAGAGCTGACATAAAGAATGAACTGCCATTTTAATCTTAAAAAAAAGTAGGAAATATAGGTTGGCATTTCTCATGGGAGTCCCAGCTCAAGTTTGGAAAAAGCATCCAGCTAACCATATGATAACACTGAGAATGGCTGAACTTAATTGTCAGGATAGTTTGTCTTCTTTTCTTCCCCCCTTTACTCCTCCCTTCCTACTAACCATGAATCTACTATTATCATGACTTGCACATAACTCTGAAGATGAATTAAAAAGCATGGCATGAGTCCCAAGCATATCCATCCCAACAAAACCCATATTTCAGTTTTAGGATTCTGTCTGGGAGAGAAATAGGTATCTATCAATGGCTGTGAATTTGAGCAAGAGTAGCTGACTATAGCAGCAAGTGAAGAAGTGCAAAGAAATATCTTGTGTATCACAATGATGAATTTCTCTATGTTTATAGACTTCCAATACATTAAAATTATTTGCTTCCTTATATGTCCAAGTAAAGGCTGCTGTCCTGGTTTAAGCCCAGCCAGTAACTCAGAACCATGCAGCCACTTGCTCACTCCCCTTTTTATCCCCCTGCTCCCCAGCAGGATGGGGAAGAGAATCATTGAAAGAATGCAAACACCATGGGCTGAGATAAGAACAGAACAGTCCAATAACTAAAGTATAATATAAAACTACTACTACTAATAATAATTATAAGGGGAATAACAAGGCAAAACGATATAAAACTAAAAGGGGAAAGGAAAAACTGTAAACACAAGTGATACACAATACAATTGCTCACCACCCATTGACTGATAACCATCCTGACCCAAGCAGTGATCTGCCCTTCTAGACAACTCCCCCCCATTTATATACTGGGTATGATGTGCTGTGCTATGGAATACCCCTTTGACTATTCCACATTTTTGTCGCTCCTTCCCAGTCAGGCTGATTTCGGCCTCCAGTGCAGTCAACTCGGGATCCTCCTGTCACTTCACAAATACAAATGGGTTCTACCCCTAGACAGCTTGATGGCATCAGGGTACACTGTGTACAGTATCTACTACAGCCTTATACTCCTGTGGGACTGATGTGCCAGGCCATCTGATCCACACAGTCTAGTAAACCTGACTGCCCCTCTCCTCCAGCTGCTCACTACTTGCCTTTGTGAGAAATGGCTCAAATGAAAGAAAACATATGGCTAGTACTAATTCAGAAACACTAGACAAGTTAATGGGACTCTTTTCTTTTTCAAGTAATACTTCCATGCAAGGATGTATGTTAGCACAGTTTGCCCTTTTCAAGTGCTATATATTTCCCTACATAAAATATCCTCCTATATACACACTTCAGTAGGTTATGGCAAGCATAAAGTCTGCAGATTTGCATGAGCTGCCATGCTCCACAGTAGGTTGAAACTGACAACAAACTGGAACTACAGCAAACATACAAGGCCACTTTTAAAGTCTTGTGAACTCCTTAAAGTCAACTTATCTTTATTTCTTTACAATGTACAAAGGATGCCTTATATGACAAAGAATATCCAAGTTTTCCTCATCCTACCAGCCAAAGTCACATGAAATTCAAGCACAAGTTCAAATGAGAACCTGATTGCTCTTTTAGTAGACCAGGGCAGTTAGGTTTGGATAGATTAGCAAGAAATTTTGTCCTTCCTCCCTCTGCAAAACAGTTGAACCAGAAATGAGCTATCTACAAGTCAGACAGGAAAAATGTGATGTCCTCCCCAGTGAGAAGGTATTACTCTAAATCACCTTTTGCTTCTAAAAAATAGAAAATATATTAAAAAATACAAACTTACAAAATTTCTGTGATGGATGTACAAGAGGTAAACAAGACATCTTGATTGTCTCAGTGTAACTTTTCCATTATTCAGCATAATGGAAAACAAAATAAACTGCAGGCTTTTTCCTAAATATTTCATGACTCTCTGTTGTCAAGGGTTTCTTTCTACAATCTAATTGTTACTAAAGCCATCCTCCCTTCAATTACACATCCCAGTCTCCTTGGAAGCATAAGATTCTTCCTAGTTCTACAAAATGTAAGAGCTGAAGCACGCTTCTTTCTTTGCAACATCGAGAGTGTATTTTCTAACATCTAAAATTAGAAGCAGTATCCAAAACACTATAATGTGTCTATTTAAATAATGGAATGAATGCCAAATTCCTACTAAAATTCTCACGTCCGCTGCCTCAGCCTAAATCACCTAATTCATTCTATTTTGCTTTGGCCCTCAGAAGAACTGGGGAGCAAATAACACGCCTTAATCTATTATGAAATGTGCCAGAGGAATCCTTTGAAAGCATGGAGTATTCAAATCTCTGCTGCATGAGGATGTGGTAGACACTATAAAGGTGCTTGCCACAAGATGGCTTTGCATATGAATCTGTAATTCCTCCCTCAGTGGCTGGATTTTCTGTGGGGGATTCAGAGAAATTCCCCAACCTAATTAAGCAGGCATCCAACATTATTAAGCTTTGTCCTGTGAGGCACAGGAAAGAACAGCCTGATCTTAACACTGCACAGCAATTGGGAAACAGAACAGCACTGCTTCAAACCAGTCTCAGTGGTGTCTGAAGGTATTTGCAATTGACTGCTAACAGCAATTCCCATTAAATGGGTCAGCTGGCCACATGTTAAAGAATTAGTCATATAAGATAAATATTCCAGAGGGGTATGACTTTCACAGTGTGCTGCAGTGTTCTATCAGCTTTGAGTCCGGTCCATATTACAAAATCACTTTCATAACTCAACAAACTAGTACCCATGCTGGCAGACTTAGGAAGGGCAAATGACTGCAAAATCCAAGATGGAATTGTCTTATGGTGATTCCTATAGGTCATAATAGAAGTGGCAGAGGAAAACTTGCTTTGCTTCTTCCTAACCTGCTCGCGTTCAAATATATTAATCCATTCTCCACAGCCAATGCATTTTATTTAATGAAGAAGTTACATGGGGGAAAAAATACAAAACAACTGGAAACAGAAGAGAATGAAGACTTATTCCTCAGACTGTGGATAAAGGACAAAATTTATCTACACAGAGTTGCTTGTAGTTCCACAGAAAAACAAGAGTGAAAAATGGCAAGGGAAAAGGATTGTGTGGTGGAAAGGGACGGTAGCACTCATTGCTGGTTTAGGGTTCAGTTTCAATTTGTGTAAAACTCCCTTTAATAAGTTTGCCTTGTCAAGATGATCCAGTAAAAGTCCAAAATGCTAACCTAATGGAAATAATTTGACTACATTTTGTTAGATTTTCCCACTACCAATATTGACTTTTAGTGGCTTTCTTAATTAGACATTAGTGGGAACATAAAAGAAATTAGTAACACAGTCACCAGTTTAAGTCTGGGAGGCTTATAGAGCTGACAGCTATAAATTAAAGCAGTTCCCAGAGCTATCTTTCCAGGTTGTGTTGGGAAAACACACTTCATGACATCACTGGAGAGGCAGCATTAGGAAATGATCTCATGGGTTGCATTCCCATGTTCATATTTCTGGATGAATACCCAAATGTTTCTCTCTAGTGTTGGATTAGCTACTGAAGACACAGACTTGTGACATAAACCCATCCTATGTGTCTGGTGAAAGCTGAAAATCTCAACTGACTTTTTAACTGCTCCCTGTCAGTATCAGAGACTTTTCTAATTTCTGTGGAAGGGACTGTGCTTTCCCTCAACAGCATTGCCAGCAGTGTGTGACTTCTCTTGGAAATATTCCTGGAGGTTCATACAACAGTGTGAGAACTGTAGACCAGGAACCCATCTACTCAGCTTTCTAGTTGGTCTCTTTCTTGTTCTCCGTATCTTTCCCAAGGCAGTATTGAAAATACATGAAATTTTGCTGCTGTTGTTGCAGCTGCAGTTTCTTCCAAGAGAATCAGGTCTTCAGGACCTGATCAACAAATCCAGATTCGCAATTTCTATTAGGAAACACTCTCAGCACCTCTGGATAGACACAAGCTACATGAAAAAAAGACAGACTTTAGGATGTAGTCAGGGCACTGTGACATCTGCTTCACCAGCTGAATAACATGTTTAGTGCTTTTTCCTTCAATATTAGCATATAGGTATTTGAAGTTCACCTATGCATATGCATAAAGCTGAAGTAGTGGGCTGTTATGTCTTACGTTGCTGTGTAAATGGGGCCTAACACACTTCATTGTAATTACCGATGTTCTTTCAGTCAAGAAATGCCTAAAGAACTGTATGTAATTGTGGCCTGAAGGAATTCTGGTATGGGTCTCAGAGTCTAACATTTTTGGATATATATTCCCAAGTGCATTCACAATAACTTTTTTCCATACACTTTCTGCCAAATATCACTTTTCAAGTTATGAGAATTATGTACTTCTTACTAAAAGGTCTAATTCTTTGGGTTTAGATTGTGAAATTATCCAGAAAATTCTCTTTGATGTTTTTGAAATAATTTTTCATTCTTTTCAGCAACTTACTTCAACAAGCTTTCATGTTTGGCATCACAAGGTATATTCTAGCTTTCAGGACCAATTTTATAGTTCTGTTTACTCCTTCTCCAATTTTCTAACTCTATATAAGAGCCTGGAGTCTTGATCACAACAGACTATTCCAAGGTCTGAGTCACCAATGCCATATAAAAACATTCTTTTCCAAAACATTAAGTCATGTTTTGTTTTTCTTTACCATACTGGATAAGTCAACATGTGACTCAGAGAAACATGCTATATTCTTCTTTAGACCAAGATGATTCCCTCCTGACTACTACTTTTTGATACCTGGATGATTAGACAATGTGTCTGCTTATTCCCAAGAATAACCAGTCTGATAGGTTTTCAAAATGAAGGGAGAAAAACCTGTACTTTAATTCATGTTCATGGAGTTAAAGTGGATTACCAGGACAGGAAGACATCTAATTTACAAGAAATAATGTTAGAAATACATTTATTTAAAAAATCACAAATAAAGGAGAGGGAAAGGCTTAGTAACCATGCATGATGTTTGCTGCTACTGCTTTCTCTTCCTTTTTTTTTTTTAAGGATGAAGTAAATCAGATTGTGATAACCAGTGTAAGCCTGAAACAGGCAACTATAAATAGTGTCAACCATTTCATCCATTTCAAATGAATGCACAGGACACAGCCAGAAAATAACTATTAGCTGCTGTGCTGGACAGGTAGGGCAGCTAGCAAACAATTTCTGCTTTCTGGGGTCTCAAGAATAAAATGCGCTAGACATTAAAGAACCTTAAGAAAACCATGTGGATTGTATTTCAAGCAGTAGACTTATGGTATATTTATCTTTTATATATATATTGATTTTTTATAAGCTTCTTAAACCTTACTAAGTCTGAAGTGTTCAAGAAAAACAAGACACATTAGACTGATGTTTTCTACCTCTCAATTTGTTAAATATTTGCTCTTGAGTAGATTTTCCACAGCCGTCTCTTTTCGCACTTGATCTTCCTGCTTGATATCGTCCACCAAATGTAGACCTAGCACGCATGCTTCTCAGCTGTTGTATGTGCCCTTCATTCTTTAATTGATGCACAGTTTGCAGTCTTTACAGGGATTCCACAAGGACAAAATTTGTGCAGGCAAAATGCCAGAGCAATCTTCACTGGAAAGCCAGATGTTTCATTTCATCGGTTGGCTGGCTAGCAAGGTTTTACCAAGGGAGAAGAAGAGGAGAGATCTGTGCCTTTTTCTTAAATCAGCCCAAAGTTAATTCACTACTAAGGTAGCAGCCTCAGATTTTTAAGTGAATTGGCCTTTTTTCCCCCATTCATTTGGAATGAATTTGAAAGCAAAACAAGCAAAGCCCTTCAACATTGTTGCAACTCTGGGTAAAAAGAAAGAACTCCAGTGAGGCTTTGAACACCTTATAGATTACTTCTCAGTTGAGACATTAAAAAACACATACAGCAAAATGCTATCATCTGAATTTTAAAAAACCATGATGGTTGTAATTGTTAATTGTGTTTGTTTTTCTTATGACTAATTTATTAAGGACAGTTGAGAAAGCTAAAGCATCTGAACTGATTTTCCATTTGTTTGGCTATTAAAGTTCCTCTGTGAAATGTATGTTTATTGAAAGTGTCTCCAGCTACCCATTTACAATGCATTTGTTAAATTAGTTAAGAGACTTTAATTGGGCATTGGGGATTTGTTGTGCTATTCCCAAATCCGTTTACTAAAAATACATGAGAACAGTGAGCAATTTATTTATAACCTTGTTATATTAGGCCATAACCAGCATCGGAGTTTTTTCTTACTATGTTTTTAATTTGCATTGACAGAATTCAAGACATGTTGCTTTTTTTTTCTATTTTTAATAGAGCAGCCTGCAAACTGTTTGCGATTAAATACAGCAGAAATGCCTGTTATATTTGGAACAGTGATAATAGAAGTGTATTCCAGAAAAAAAGCAACAATATTGAATCAGCAATAGAGCATGCTGTCTTTCTCTCTTCGGTATCCCATTAAGATCAATAATTTGCACAGTTAACTATATTTGAGATTACAAAAGCACTGTACTACATTGGCATTATCATCAAATATTCAATTACTTCTTTTGATCAGATCCTAGGTTTTCATACCAGTCAAAACACAGCACACCAATAAAACGTCTATTACAACACTTTGTCTAGTGACTGGCTAATTCTCACCATCATACTGAGCCATTCTGCCAGACCCTGTCAGACCTAGATGTATAAATGTCTTCTGAGAGACAACAAAAAGGAGGATTTTTTAGAATTCTTAGCTTTAAAAAAGTCTAGTTTCATCCAAAGAAATGGGAAAAAAAGACGGTATTTCTTCACAGTGCAGAAGCCTTGATCTATTTTGTTTAGGTAGCAGGAAAACAAGGATTATTTGGTGGGTGATTTTTTTACAGATTGCCAGGTGATTTTTGTATTTACAGTACTCTCCCTGCACCATCCTATCAAAGTTCAGTTTATTGGCCACAATAGCGCTGCATTTTCATGGAAAAAAAATGAAGAAAGTGTCTATGGATCCTTATGCTTTCTCTTAAATATATTAGTCGGCCAACAGGCAGCAATGTATAGGAGGGGTATAGACTTGGCTTAGGCAGAGGTAACCTGGGAATCCTGTCTGAGCTAAAAGACTTGGACCTGGGAGAATGGATGATGGTGGGTTTCTAGAAATTCATTCCCCATCTTGTCTACAAGACTCTCTGTTTGATCACTACCAGTTTCCAGATGATTCTCCTTTTTTTTTAGCTCTCCTACTTTCATTAAACAATCATAAAACACAAACCACCTCCATGGAAAAATAAAGACGTTTTAATGTTTTGGGTTTTTTGAAACCAAAGATCATTCTATCTGGCAAACCCCAAAATGAGTAAACGACATGCCACATATTTAACTAGAGAAAAGTTTATAGATCAAGACCTTCCTTTTTGAAGTGAGGGATTTGAAACCCATTCCTACTGAAGTGAATTACACATATAATACGACTGAATATGTTGGATTTTAAATATGCCATCTTCTAAATAGCCTAAAAAATGAATAATCTTCACATCCCTGTAAACTTTAGCAAAAAAAAAAAAAGCAGTCTGCACACACTGCGGGGGGAAATTCTTCCACTTTGCTACCGCTTTTAAGTTCAAAGCAAAGACTCTAAGAAGAAGGAACCAGCATCAGAGTTTCAGCCCTTCATTAGTTTATTCTATGCCAGGGTCAAGAGATAGCAATGGGGATTCAAATGCCCCTCAGAGATGAGAATATCTGCACACCTCTTCAGACAGGGCATTCACATCCAAGGTCAAGTTATTTCTACAACAGAGTCTTACTGTTAGAACAACACTGTACAGGCAGATGTCTTTGCCCACCCAGAGCCTAGGGAAAGTCACTGGACTGCTACGCCAAGGAAAGTGGCTCATTCCCAGGAAACAGCTTGTAATTAAATGTTTCAGCTTCCCAGAACTAATCTTTTCTGTCTTGTTCAATCCAGTTGCTTTAACATAATTTTCACTCCTGCTGACACTGATCCTTTGTGATGTGCTGAGTAAGTTAACAACTTTAAATGTTAACAAGTAATTTATTTAAGCTGTCATAGAAGTCAGACTGCTTTCATGGTAGAGGAAATCAACACAATACTCTCTATGCCAAATATTCTTACTGAACATAATATTGTATTAAACTTGAGCTGCTTTCCATAGCTCAAAGAACATTATAAAAAAATATCTGTTATTATACAAAAAAGCTGCTGTCATTTGTCAAAGGACTGCAGAGCCTTGGTACATGAGGAAAGTCCTGAACTGGCACAAGTTAGTGTAAATGTCCATTTCACTGGAGCTATTCCACTTTACGCTGGCTGACTTCCTGAACGAGTATATATTGTTTAGCAAGAAAAAAACCCAAAATCACTAAGAAACACAAAATACTTCAGTGGGGGACACAAAAGCAAGGGAGCAAAATCATCCATAAATACTCTCCTGTCATCCTACAAAATGCATGTAAGGTAGTGTACAAAATGCATGTAAGAATGTTTTTATTCATCTTTGACTGTAAATTATTCTAATCTGAAGAAATTATATTATATGTCACAAAATATCTACAGATGGTGCATCACATCTTCTAATTTAAGGTTTGGGTTTAATTTCTCTTTCTAGCTACACCTAACATGATTAGCTTCTATTCAAAACCAGTCAGCTTCAGTGTTACTCTAATCAAAGAGATATCCTTGCTGGTTTGTTGAACGCTGTACCTTTCCCCTCACTCCCAGAGCCTACAATTAATGACACTTTGCACACAGACCCGAGCACTTCTTGTAAGACCACAAATTCTTTATGCTGAATTAGGACCTGATCTGATTTTCAAAATGTGTTCAAAAATGCTTTACTTAGGTTAAAACCTTTATTTTTCAAGAGTGCTCCGAGCATATGGAAATAAAAGTGGGAAAAGCTTAATGAGTCTTTTTGGGTTTTATGACTGCAATCAAAAGTTGGAAAGAACAAAAGGTAATAAACCCATTGATAGTACTGTACATCCTGCCATAAGCAGCACAGGGAAAGTATTTGCTTAACTCTGCAGGAAGCATACAGCTAAGTCTTATATTCAAGAACCAGAAATAACAATTAATACACTTATATGATTGTTCTTAAGAGACCGTAGATGTTCAAAATTGTGAAGACAGAGTTGATTTTGATGTTGTTTACTTGCATGTTATTTCACATAGCTTAAAGCAAATGTAGTTTTAAATCCTAGGCAAGATAAACACTGGCAAGATGTTCTGAAAAAGAAACAAACAACCAAAATGAAACAGTGAAAATGACAAACATTTTACATAGCTTATCAGGAAGCATCAAGAGCAGCCTTCTTGGTGGATGGAGAGTTTAGCAGCTAGCAGCTAATATCCTCACAATGCCATCTTGACAAATTTAGCACTCCAAACCCTGAGAGCCCAGATTTATACCCATCTGGCAATACTGAGAGACAAACACTCATATATCAGATGTGCTGCAGAGCTAACATTCCCACGCAGAGAGCAACAGTCATCCTGTTTTGATCTCAAACTATCTCCAAACATCATGTATTTCCTGATTTTGTTGTCCTGAACATTGTACTATGCCACAACAGGGGAGACAGATACAGCCATTTGGAGCTGCTGGAAAGCACTCATAAAAAGCCCATAGGCAATCTGGGGAAGAAAGCTTATGCCAATAGTATCAGAAGATGTCTACAAAGGACACGAAAACATGTTTGCTTCTGTGACACAAATGAACAGAACTGCATCTTTACAGCAGAGAACAAACAGAGATGACTGAATGAATCTAGGGTTACATTCAAGTTCCAGTGAGCTTCTTGCAAAAGAAACGCATTGTCAGTGATAGAGGAAAACCATGTCTTTAGTGTTGATGACACTATCTTTCCCAGGTGAATAATTCCATTTCTATATTAAATGCTATGGCAGAAGAGAAAACAAAAAATAGATGATCTGCTTTTTGTCTTGTAGTAGGAAAACAGAACATCAAACCTTGGAGCAGGTGACTTCTCCCTGACTGAAACCAATTTCAGTGAAAGTTCATAGTGCACCAGAATGCCCATGTTTACTTACCCATGAAATGAGAATAATGCCTTCTATGTAGATTTTGAGGTTTATTGATTACATTCCTGACTGGACAGTGTCTTTCTTTCATGCCTGCACAGTGCCTAAATGAATGGTCTATTTTCATGTAAGAATTACTCCTTACAACTTTTTCTTTTTGTTCACAGGGGAACTGTGCCATTTAAGGGCTGTTTTTATCATAACAAGAAAGCCCTGTAGTGAAAAATAATGAAAAATTGAATTCCATGAAAATTCCATAAAAAATTGGTCATGGAATTAATTTCTTCTGCCCTAAAATGCTGCTTTTTTTCACACGTAATTAGAAACAGGCTCACCTCAGGCTTACGGGAAGTTTTCCTGACAAGGAAACAAAACTATGAACAACTCATCACCAGACTGCACAAAGAGCAACAAGGAACAGTTTAATGAAATGAGGTTACCCTCTGAAAAGGTTGATTTACACTTTTGGTCCTGCAACATCAGGGATGAGGAAAGAAATCAAACGAAAAATAACACATGGCAGGAAAAAGATTGAGGCACACAGAGAATATACAAGAGGTACATACTTCTGTACAGATGTCAATCTTAACAAGTACGCTTTATGCATTATCAAGAAAAGAAGAACAGAACATCCAAGAATAACTACCCAGAGAGAGTAAGAAAAAATTGAAATTTCTAAGGAAAAGGTAAAGAATTCATATTTGTCTGTTTCATGATTGTAATGATGAAATAATGATGACAGAGCAGTTGGTTTGCAAATGAAGTCCAGTTTTCCCAGTGTTACAGACACATTAATAATAATAGTAACAAAACCAAGACTGAGATAGTCTGAAACTTTGAAACTTTCAAAATATGAATAGCATTATTTTCAAGCACATCCTTTCCAATATTCAACATCCTAGAACAGGCCTTATGTAATATTGATGTACTATGAAGTGGAAATGTTTATACATTCATGCATCTTTTAACATACATGCACACCTACATTTAGAGTAGTTTATTCATGGATAAGAATCTGAAGTTCAATGCCTTAATCCATACTTAGCTAAGCATATCAGTAGCCGTATTTTCAAAGGAACTTGGGATATAAGTGCCTTCTTATTCCAACATTAATTAATTAGCAATGACATATTTAAGTTTCTTGCTTTAGAGACATTATCTTTCCCCCAAACATACAAACATAAACCACAACGTGTACGCATGTCTGTCTGTCTATCTATCTATCTATCTATCTTTCAGTGTCTATATACACACACTTTCAAATAACAAGGTCTAATGAGCCCTCTGAGGTATAAAAATGATTAAAAATATAGAACATCACAATCTCATTTTAGCAACACCTCTGAAGGGAACAGTAGGAACAATAAAATAAAACTAGACCAAATATCCAACCTAAAAACTCCCTAGTGAGGTATGGCAGCCTAGGAAAGTATAATAATGAGATCAAATACAAATTGCAATATGAAAAGTGAAAATTCAACATGCATATATGAGTAATACAAAATTACTACGAAATTAGTAAAGTGATATCTCCTATTAGTAGAACATCTACAGTATATGAAACCACCTACTTTATTCAACAAACCCATGCTCTTTCAAATTTCCCAAATTTACCTATACTAAAATACATCTTGCAATAAAAGTATGTGAACCAGAATACTTCAGAGGCAGTAAAATGCTGTATTAGCAGAATGCCTAACCTCCACCTTCATTCCTTTTCTTCAGAGTTGACTGCAGAGCATGGCTGCACACTCTCAGCACAGAGCCCTGTGGGGCCCAGAACTCTCTTAAGCAGCACTGCGTCTGAACAGCACCAGTACAAGAAAGAAATAGCAGAAGAAGCCGCTTAGGTCTAGACCATCATCTTGTTGCAGCTGACACCAATGGTTTAACAGGAAATGAAACATGCACAGGCAATAGCTGGTTATACACACACCAAGACACACAAAAGCCATGTGTGGCCTCCTCGTGCATGGTAGCTGTTTGGAGAAAATAAAAGATATTGTTCAGATCTATCTCCAGCCTAGCTATGAATAGCAGGGTGCTCATCAGGAGCAAAATTTTATATGGTGCATTTTCCTCAAAGAACCACAGTACTTTAAAGAAACAGCTACACAAATGTACCAATGGAAAAAAGCCTTCACATACATAAGGTTGCTCAAAGTTCATCCTTATTATATGTGGAATTACCCTTTGCAAAGAAAAAGAGTGTTGTTCTTTTATTTGATATACAGTCCTCCAAAATCCTCCAACACCACATTCAAAATAAAAAAAAAAAAAAAAGTGAATAATTGCATTTTCTTCAGATATATCAGGAAGTAAAACTAAAAGTACAGCATGTATTTTTTGCTTCTGATTCAA
This sequence comes from Coracopsis vasa, assembly GCA_026283785.1. Lineage (NCBI taxonomy): Eukaryota > Metazoa > Chordata > Aves > Psittaciformes > Psittacidae > Coracopsis > Coracopsis vasa. The sequence continues at coordinate 15,672 of JANHGB010062871.1, forward strand.
AAATGAAGGCCAAAGAACATTGCCACAGCATACCTTAGATCAGCAACACTAGACAAGATAGGTTATCCCTTGCTTTATGGATGCCAGAGAGGTCAAGCCTCTCCCTGCTTCTGTGTAGAAACATTCCACACAGCACAGTGCTGGCACTCTTTGGCTACACTATTTGCTCTCATTTGTATTTCTGTATTGGATTCAGCACAGTAGGGAATGCTCCTGAGCCACTTATTTTCTCCAACCATTCTGCTCAGCTCCTCTCACCCCTGGGGATTAAAAGGAAATCTCTGACAGGTAGACAGCTCCCTGTGTATAAAAAAATCTAATGTCAGAAGAAAATCGGTAGCAGGCCAACTACAGTAAATACAATGAAGGAAGAGAAACTGCAAAGAAGATATTTGAGATAAATTGGCATTCAGAGACAGTGTATGAGACATTGGCTGCCTACCAATCCACCTGAGGGAGCAATGGGTACTGGGAGGTTACCATATTATTATCTATATCTTACCCAAAAGCTCTCAGCTGATAGGTGAGATTTGCTGCTGAGATGTCAAAGCTGCACACAGAGCTTTAATTATCATTAGCTAGAGTAATTTATTCTAGTAAAATAAAAATGTCACTGATGGAGACTGCTGTTGCTGACGGGATGATTGTTAGGAGCATGGGATGATTGTTAGGAGCACTGACACATGCTAACACTGGTTTTAATGAGGTCATTTGTTGTTTCTCGAAGAAGTGTTCCTTAAGATGATATGTCATTAGGAAGCTACCAAACACCATAAACAAGAATCCCTTCTGTCATAAAAATATCCTCTCTTGTAAAGAAGCCAGAAGAAGACTGAGATATTTAAGTTCCAAACATTCACTTTGGCCAAATGATTGAATTCAAACAGCAACTCACAAGACTCATCTTCATTGTCATCCAACTCTGCGGATATTCCGTCATGCTGTGCTTCAGCACTAAATTCCACATGCACACGAAAAATAAAAAAATCTGCAACTGGGCATAAAATTGAGGCTGCTCCCTCCTTCACAAATGATAGTCACAATCTTTTTTATAAAAAAGGATTTTTTTTTAGAGGGGCAGGAAAGGAAAATATTGTATTAGGAGAAACTATTATATTAGAATATCTAGTTCAGTACAGGAATATATACCTAGCAAACAGGCAAATTTTTCTACATAAGAATTTACTGTAAGGAATTGAACAGTGAAACTGGAGGCCTTGAACTTGCAGGCATTCCAGCAATTTTAAGTTTTCCATTTGAGAGAAAACACTGCCTTCATTTTCTACTTCAGTGCTTCTGAGCAGGAAGAATTCAGGTCAATGTTGAGTCTGAGTTACTGCTGATAACTGTCAACAAATAAAACTCTGCCCTATATTTCATTCTTTATGAAAAATAAATGAGCACGGGGCAAGGAAATTGGCTGTCTTTCTGACAGAAGAATCTGTTAGCTGGTGTATTTGCATTTTGAAATTACCTTTGAAGACACAGTAATGGACTTTCCACATTGAGCTTGAGACACATAAGGCAGCATCAGATCTGGTCATATTTGCTTTTGTTGGTCCATGGCATGTGAACCTCATCTCTAGATAAAAACCAGTTATGTTTAGGAGATCTGGTATAAGAATTAACTAAATGTTAATAAGAAGTTTGCTTTAACTCTTCTAATTATGACAGCAACTTAGAAGCACAGGAGGAAGGATTTAGTTTCCTGTGGTAGTAAGAAGAAAAGTTAAAGGTCTTTTTGGCTGTTTGTAGCTTTTTCCCTGTTAAGTTCAGTACTTTTTTGTGTGTAGCTGGTTTTGTAATAGACTAAAAATAAAATCTCTATAACACATTCTTGAATCTAAATTATTCTGCTACAATTGTGCAGTCCCAGAACAACTGTGTGTATGAGTAGAAGTCTTTCACTCCTCAGCCCTCTGGTCTGAGACAACAGTAAGTTGTCCTTCAAGGAACATCAATATCAATGACTTGACACGTGTTCAAAACCAATAATTTAGTCCATCCTTACTCCTGACAACACCCGCTAGCTTTATGATTGTATACATGTCCCAATGAAACTATCAGGATTTAGGTGCAAACTTCAGCTCTGCATGTCATTCAGGATGAGTGAGCATAAAAACTAGGGACCTAACCATGCAGAAATCAGGCCTCACACTGCAGTAAATGGCCTTGTTAGCTTTATTGCATTCACACTTCCAGTTTTTTCTTTTACTGCCTCTCACAACATTTTCTCTCCTATATATAAAATATAGAATGGAGACTATTTTAACTGAAGAGCTTACTTAATTGCTCTTTCTTGTCAGTAAAGGATTCAAACTAGAAACTGTGAGAAAAAGCCATTTCTTTTCCAGTAGTTTCCTTTAAAAATGTCCAAGGCATTTAGTGTGTTAATTAAATTTTAATTAGTCATTTTCTTTTTGCTAGGAAAATGCCTATCTTATTGCCAGAATAGCATGACAGCATCTTCAGAGAGCATGCTACTAGTTCTTCTTTACAGGAGAAAATAAGCCATGCACGCTCTAGAAGAGGAAAGTTATGCTATGTTTAAAACTGCAGCATGTACTTTGAACTGGCAAAAAGCAAATAAAGGCTTTGATGTTTTAATATGTTTTTCTGCTACTAGATGTTCTACATTGCCAGACAAAATAAACACTTAGGGGAATCTCTGCAGTTTACTCAAGGTAAACTAGACCCATCAAAACAGAAGTTTGAAGTGATTTTATCAGGGTCAGGGTTTCACCCAAGATGTTGTCCACCCTTCCCTATTAACTCTTCATGTTTACAGTCTTTTTAAAACAGAAGAGCCCTCAACAGTAACAACGTCTTGGCCTCACTGTCACAAAGTCTAAAATAAATATATGTAATACTCCTCCCCTTCCCTAGGCCTATCAAGTACAAACATAGAAGTTGTCTCTCTGTCTTTCCTTCAGTGTGTAAGGCAGCTCACACTTCTGTTACCTTTGAGAACACAACTCTCATCCAGGTTAAATGCATTAGCAGTTCTTGTGCTAAACTTCCCCTGAAATTAATAATTCCCCTCTATAACTTATAGACACCATTCATATCTCCTCTCAGCTGTGATTTTACCAAGCTGTGCAAGTTAAGCCTTTTAGGCATTTTCTATGAGTGTTTAGTATGCAGACAGAAGCTGGCCCAACCACGGCAATCCCAAAGTCTAAAATGCTTAGATAAAGAAAAGGTCTGTGGACCCAAATCCAGCACTGGCTAGTACACATCCATACTAGGCAGCACCTACCATACAATCACTCCCCTTCTCTCTGACCATAATACAAGTTGCTGCACCTTTTGCCAATACACCTTTTTTTGAACATGGCTGTGCAGAGCTCTATCAAACTTGTATTAAGTTAGTCTGCCACAACCATACCTACATTTTATCACATTTTCTAATCATCTCTCTAGTTTTAGACATGACTTGGTTTAAAATGTGCCTGAATTTTCCATCCTGATAAATTTATATTAAAAGGCTTGCTGCTAGCTAAATCTCTTTTAATTCAATCATGATAATGTTAGTTTCCATATCTACACTCGTGTTATAATCTACTGGTATTATAAACAATCTACTGGTGTTATAAACCCTGTTAAGACTGAGGCAAAGCCTTCATTCAGCACAGAGGTCATTCCTACTTATGATCTCTTTCCATCTTCACAGGAGAGAGGTGCCATTTCCTTCGGTTTTCTTTTAGGTGAAGTCACATTGCCAGTCATATTCTGTTAAACACCAGGGGTGCTTAATTGTATTCAATTTAAAATTTAGTTATTTGAAAGATTTGCTTTTGAATTTCCATTCACCAGAATCAGAAGATAGCATAATTCTTAATTTACAGTGTGTAAGAAAATAATTAGTCCTACAGAAGCAGGGACCCCATCTCAATCATTATATTATTATCGCATTAAATAATAATAAATTTATGCATGATATTTATGCTGTATTGTTGTATTACAAGAAAGCCAGAAACAAATCCAGAAGCCACAGCTCTCTACCAGCTAAGATACAAAATGAGAAATGAGATTAACTGTGTCCAAAACGTATGAAATCATTTGAGTACACTAAAAAGTTTTTCAAACTTGGAATAATTGAACACACTTTATTAGAATGTCACCTTAAAGGGACACAGCCAAGTGAATTGGCACATTCTTAGCTTTTTAAAGTGAAATAATTCCTTGAACCACTGGAAAGAATTGATTTTTGTGTCTTTTATTGTAGCAGAGTAGTAAAAGTTAAAAGATGAAAAAGGCCCATTATTTCATCCAACACATAGAAGTACATTCACAACTGCTTTGTCCAAGAAAATTTTAATTGGCTCATGGAATAGCATTTCAGCTGTTTCTCTGATCTACCATTTTGCAGTCAGTTAAATTTTAGCGTAAGGAATTTTTCCCAAATTTATCCTCTGCATTACCCAATAATTCTCTAATCTTTTTAAGGTGAAATCTTGGTATATTCAGGTTAATGAGAGCTTCCTTACTGACTTCAAAGTATCTGTGATTTCCTCCTTAAGGTTTTGGGGTTGTGGTTTTGTTTGGGTTTTGTTTGATTTTGTTGTTTGTTTGTTCATTCTAATGTATAACTATTTTGCAACCCTATTAAAAAGCATTACAAACCTTCCCAAGTCTGGGACCCTTTATCCAACTAAAAAAGTGTTTATCATTGTCAATAGTTTCTTCCCACTCCATTGTCTGCAGGGCCATGCAGTCAGAATGTGCATATTCCTTTCCATTTTCAGCCCATTCTCCCCATCAAATGCTGAAATCAGTGTCTTTCACTGACATCAGGATTTGTCCCTCCCCTGGGTTTATAAATCCCATGACATTTTTCAGACAGAACCACACAAAGGGAACTGGGAAGGTAAAGTAACGTCCTCTTACCACTGATAATTCAACATGAAGTAAAAGCAAGGTTTTCTGTACCACAAAGTATAGGTTTCTTCCACTTTAGAAGGAAGGCAAGCCCATTTACTGGTACCAGGCACGCATCCTCTAACGGTCCACATACCTATCTATACCTATGCTCATGATTAAACTATCACGAGCATAACAAAGCCTGCTTGTGGGGCAGCAAATCATCTGACAAATACTCCCCTATGTTTTCACCATAATGAAGACAGGCGCTTGCAGCAAAGGACAAGATGTGTAAAATAGATACCTTGATATCTGTGTAAATTCATCTGCTGGAAGCACGGTAAAAATTAGCAATTTTGAATGGTGCTTTGAGGTCCTTGGCTGAAAAGTTTGACAGAAGTATGAAGTACCATTACAGTATCTATTATTTTTATATGAACACAATTCAGAGCAACAGTACAAGAACAGGCATAACAAATATCTAAAGAGAAGGCAGAGGAACATAAACACTTATTCCTAAAACACTGCTATGGTTTCTCGCTCACAATGCACACCCAACCAGTTCCCTCTGAACAAACACTATCCAGTCTGTTGTCCCATTCCTTTATCATCAGCTTGATAAAAGACTGATATGTTGAATATATTCTAATGGGGTTTTTAAACCTCTGCTCTGCGGACAGACGTAGAATATCCTTTTCTGATGGATTCTGTGATCATCTGCATTTCCCATCTTTCTGGCATCTTTACTCACTGCTAGCTTCCACTCTTATACATCACTGAGGAAGTAGCTTAAAAGAAAAAATCTGGGAAAGCTGAAGCAAAAAATCAATCCAAAATAAAAAAAAAAAAAATCAATCAATCAAAAAAATCAATCCAAGCTGTTTGGGGCCTTCTACAATGTAAAACCAAATTTTGTTCAATTTCAACTTATCATAGCAGAAAACTGAAGTATGTTTATCTAGATTCTTCCTCTGTGATGCCTTGCTGGAATGTTACTGTAACATACTCATTATCAGCGCTGGATGATCATTTTCATCATTCACTTCAAATGTGCACTAATGAGTCATTAATTAGTATTAATCACAAAATTGCCATGTAAGTGCAAAGACTATGGGGGCCCATGTATGCCTCATTAAGCTAATATAGCTTAAGAAATTGACCGGACTTTCAAAGGTGCTAGCTATTGAACCTGGTAAGAACAACTAATTAAAACTCAGCTAACTTAGCACCAAGCAGATGTACAGATGGAGCACAATGAATTTTGCAAAATTTTTCATTTTCCTAACAAAAAGATTATTACTGCTATTGTTCTTACTACCACTAGACAGTACATGATCTTGATTCCAAGGGCACACACGATGTGCCAGGCACTATAGAAATTAAACACGAGAAGCAGCCATTGCCACAATGGCAGACAAAGAGGACAGCACAATAGAAAGCACTGCTCATTGCTCAAGCAGATGCCTTCTGCCACAAAAATGAGAGCTAATCAGAAGAGATACATCTGTCTGTGAATGCAATATCATGCTAAATGTCCTATACATTTTCTAAATACTTGTCTAAGAGGTATGGAACTGAAAATTAAGTAGCAGTGAAGAGCATAATGCAACAAAAGAGGCATTGTATCAACACAATAAATAATCCTAACAGTAAGACATTGTCAGTTATAATATATGTGTTACTGCTGAATCTTCCTGTAATTGTTTACATTTCTTATTAAAATAACATATATAGAGAGGGACCACAGCTATTCCTCCCAGGAATCCACCTCAAAGGCTGCTGCAGCTGTATTGCAGAAGCACAGAAATTATATCCTAAAGTGCATAGCATTGGTATCTTTCATTTAATTGCAAGACGGTTTGATGATATTTTTGAACAGGTTTCAAAGCTCATGTTGGCCATTGCATGTGAGACAGGAGATTTCTGGTGCCATGAAGGCCTAGAATTAGCCTGGATTTCTGTTGCTAGAGCAGATAGTTAAATGTGAACAGTGACATATGGCTTGCATATGCATGGACATCTGCATATTTAAGCTTCCAAAGAACAGCATGCAGTCAAAAAATTAGATTTCATATGTGATTTCATGTATCATTTTTTGCTTGAAAGTTTCATTTTTTCAAGGACCTCAGTATACAGAGGTGGTAATACAGGATTCAGTTCTGGAAGGGGCCTCCAAAAATATCAAGATAATCTTAGCTATTGTAATTAACCATGATCATAAACCGATCAAGCTTAATACCTTAGGCTTATTACAGAGCTTTATTAGAAAGCTGTTTGTGCATCTGATCCCTCTGAAGATTAGAAACCTTCTTTTAATGTATTTCTAAATGTATTCATGGCCATTCACTCCTGCATAGAGATGGTCTTTGGTTAATGCAACAGTTCTGTTTCCTTGGTGTTTACAAACTCATGCAGTCGGAAAAAATTCTCCGCTCAGTTTTCACTTAACTGTATTTTAAAATATATTTATTTTAGTTCTTTCTATCCTGATCATATGAAAGTGCAAAAAAAGAGAATAGATGTAATAAAGGAGAATTTTTATGGTTGTGATTTTTCTTTTAATTGAAACATCTCAGATATAATCTAACGTTAAACCTCCTATTTTGTTCAGACCAGATCACTCATTCCTGGACAACGCGTGTTTTCCATCGCATTAAGCTTTTCAGACTAGAGGACTGCCTGAATAGCTGATACAACCACTTTATGGTCTTTGAGTCTGAAGGTGAAGAAAGAGCAAAACAAAGATGGAAGAAGGAACCGGTCATACTGGTGATGAAGTCACACTGGTATTCTAACTGCATGTCCTATGAATCTGTGAATTTTATAACTTGAACTAGCATCTTAAATTAGCACCACAGCCAACTGCTTTACATAACTACACTGCTTTTTTCTTCTAACTAGCAGCACTAAAATTATAGTCTGGTGGCACTTCTGAGGGGAGTGAACGGGCTAAAAAAAGGCTCCTGATAAGTGTGCTACTAATGGTCTCAGAAGAACCATAGACCAAGTGATACTATGAAAGCATAATTTTTCCAAACATTGAGAAGATTTGATGGCTGGGAAAAGCAAATGATGTTCCACAATGGCAGATGGAAAGGAAATTACTCTTGCATGGGTTTGAGAAACTTTCTTTAGCCTGCTCTATCTTTTGCCAACATCTAGCAGGGTCGGCTGGATGACAGTTGTAGGCTGACTGCCCAGGTCCTGTTTAGCAAGGCAACAGAGGTCTTTTTCATGATTTAATCAGCACTGAAATCTCTTTTAGTGACAACTGAGTTTCAGAATGTAGAATATTCAAAAGAACACAGTCCTGCAGTGTTAATCAGAGACTCTCATTGCAGAATTAATATGCATTTTCTGTGTAAATACTTTCTCCCAGTGACTTTGGATTTTCCAGGATAAATGATTTAGTAAACTGCAACAGAAGTGCTGGAGATACCTGTAAGATAATCTATGCAAGAACTGTGTTATAACAGAGAAGTAATAAGCAGTCTCTATGGCCAGTCTCCCAGATGCATGAAGCAACACAGGTATTTTAAGAAGGAACATCAAAAGTCAGTCAGCTGAGCTGATAATGAACTATAAGCCAATGATGACTTCAGTGTTACGAAAGCACAGTTGGCTACAGAATGATGCCTTAAAATACAGAATTATAAATATCATTGAAAGCTATGAAGTGTTCTCGTTCCTTCCATAAGTTGAGAGGCTGATCAAATGATGGCACCTAATAAAATATCTGGAATATGAAAATCTTCAGACCTAAATAATTTGATCTCTTCAGATGTGCTGTGTGAGGGATGCACTTGGGAAACAAAAGGGTAGTCAGAATTGACAGGAATGACCTAAAAAACACCCAACAAAACAAATAATTTTTAAAGTCATGTTGTTTCCTTTTCATTTTGTTTTTCTTTTGATTCATATTTTTAGGAATGAAAATAGTTATAATCAGGACCCTTCTGGCAGATATTGTCTTCATACATTCCAGGAATGTGGTGAACAAAGAGGGCAGTAAGTGGCATTTTAGTTTTGCTAACTTTAGCAGCTTTAACTTACAGATTTTAATTCAGATCTAATGACACTTTGGAAGATAAGGATTGATCTTTATGGGACTTCTACCATTCTAGAGAAAACTGCCTGGTGTATGCATTAATCTATTCAAAAGGAATCTCATGGAGCTTAAATGCCAAGTGAACATGTGAAATACCAGGTTTTAAAGCGCAGTTTGCACAGCTGCCACACTGGTTTAGGAGGGAGCAACTGCAACCACGGATCTGAATAATAGGAAAACGGAACTTTGGATGGAAATTGCCTTTCTGCTTTTTGGCAAAATCCAACAGTGATGCACTTTGCCTTAGTTTTGGCTTTCCCTCCTGTTCATTCTTCTATTTTCTTTTTTCCCCTATTCCCTCATTCCTTCTATGCACTGTATATCATCTTTAATAACACTAATTGTTTAAATTACTTGGCATTTTTTTTTTGCAAATATTAAAGTAAGATTTAATATCTGAGTCTGTTACAACAATTAGGACTTCAGCTCCAACATCAATCTGAGCTAGTTATCATGTAATTTGATTCATGACGTAGGAAGAACTGTAAAACATCTCCACCAAAATCGGGGTTTGTTTGTTTTGCTGTCACTGTTGTCTGTAGATCCAGATCAAGTAATTAAATGTTTGGAACAAATATAAAATACTGTAGATTATAAGTATTAACAGCATCCAAACTATTTCTTGCTATCTTAAAAGTTAGAGTATACCTGTTGTTGATGTCTTAAATATTGGGACTCTGAACACCATAGCTCCATTTTGTGCCTTGAATAAAACAATACATTTTGTAGTTATTTTGTTTTACTTCGGATGCCACTGCCTTCAGTGTTAGCGTTGCTTTGGAGTGAAAATACATTTAAAAAGCTGAATGAGTCCTGCTACCATGATTAGATTTTGAGATGTTTCAGTATGAGCTTCTATATCAAAGAGAGATCTAAGGTATGGGACACTACAGAAGGGGCCATCCGCAAGACTTTCCCCAATAATCCATTGCACAGACATAATGGTGCCTCAGGGTAAATTTAGATGTCTCAGGTTGGGCACAAATCTTGTTACTTTCCTGGCCTGACTAATCTATCTTACTTCAGTGAGGCTCTGTGATGCTCGGAAGCTCTGAAAATTAAGCCAAGTGTTGTCTTCTGTTTAATGGACAGACAAAATAAATGAAAGGAAGACTTTACCCAAGATTCTCAATTACATAAACAAAATCTGCAATGCAGAATATAAAAATATGTGAGAAGAACACAACATAAATTCATAGCAGATAGAAAGTGTGTGAAAGGCTTTTGTTACTGGTGACAAGAAAAGAAACAACACATTGGACTTGGAGGTAAGCAAAAGTTTCTGTAGGGAGTCTGGTGCTCACATAAGGTTTTATGTACCAGACTGATTTATTTCAATCCCACTGACTCATCAGAGACTAAATCCCTCATACTTTGGTTTGAATTCACACATTTATCTCATATTTACTCATTCGAAAGAGCTGATTCTAAAACAAAACCCTGGAATTATACTTCTAAGAGAAAAATAAAAACATTAGGATTTCAGATACATTTTCATGTGTTTAAGACTTCCTTAAAAGATTATTGTCTGCTTTTTTCCTTCCCATGCCTGTTTATTTGGCAACCATGAGTAAATACAGTGTGCAGACAATGCTGCTTCTTGTACATATGCATGTGGACATGTTCTAATAAACTGGACTGGTTGCCTTTGCAGCAAAATAAGCTGTGTAAAATGGTTTCTATTTTTTTTTTACTTCAAAGACCTAATATGTAGATAGGGGGTGAAACAAAAATTCTTTTGGATTATAAGAAATACAGTGAGTCTTGGCTTTCTTGCATATCCTTCACTGAAATGAAGCTAAGACGATCAAAGTAAGAAATTTCAGCTTCAGCAGAAAACATTAATGAGATCAGGTTTTTTAGTATCCTTGAAATGTAGCTATTTAAAATAGTATAAGTGTGATCAACATCTGAATTCATTTCTTGTCATTCATGGTGGTATCTGAATTTTTGTTTCATGTCATTCTGACCACAATTTACAGAAATGTTGAGTTTTAAGCACACAGATAATCTCATTAACTTCAAGATGGCTGTTCATGTGATTAATTTATCCCACACTGAGTCCACAGGTGGAAAAGTAGAAGACGACATCTTCAAGAAAGGTCAAAAAAACCCCATCTCTCAAATCCTCAAATTAAAAAAAATAAAAGGCTCTCCACAAGAAATAAAACTGAAAATCTACATCACTTCACCGTGTCTTGGTATAGACGCTTAATCCAAAAAACTACTGATGTGATTTGGAAATATTTTCATTTGCTTCAATATGATTTTCAATCAGGCCCATATTGCTGAACTATGTAAACATTTTCTCCAACTATGAACAGCTTCACCACTCAACGACACTACGTTAACTCATTTGATTTATATAATTTCTCCCACTCTACCTTCTGCAAAAGACAGACTGGCTTTGATCTCTTCTAATGAAATTACAATTAGCACTCTTGGGTCACCTTTTCCTGCCATCCTCTGTTATAGTACCATTATATGTACAGCTGATGTCACCGAACTTGAGTTATTCTTCAGTCATACTGAGATGAATGAAATCAATATTCTTTTCCCTATAGATAAAATTAATTTAATAATGCATATGAGTAGTAGACTTTCCTTTCTTTGGCCACTACAATCCATCAATGTATTCTGCTTGGCTCTTCAATTAACATATCTTAATTTGTGGGCAACAACTTTTTCTAGCATAATTAAATCTTTCAGTCTTTGATTTCAAGTCCCTTAAATAGTCTGGGCATTTTCCCCTACTAGCAATGATCTTTGATTGGGATATCAAAATATAGAATAAAAAGATACATCCTAACAGTGTATCACTTATAATTCTAATGCCTAAACAAGACTTTTTTTAATTATCTTTAAGAAAGATCATCTTTAGTTAATTGGGATTCAAGTTTATGCAAAATATTTTCACAGAATTTTATTTATATTGAAAGAAAACACCAGCACTTTTTTTCTGCCTGAAAACATGCCAGCTGGAGCAAACTAATGAGCCCCAAAAAGAGAACATTTGTACAGCTGGAGACTGAATGTTATCAAGCTGCTTGTTTTTGATTGACACTATAACAGTCACGGTAGTGGAAGGTGATCAATAAAATTCCCTTTGTGACAATGTGAATAGCATCATCCAAGAGTGATTTTTGAACAAAAACACTCAGAAGTTCCACTCAATTTAAGTATCCAAGGCTTCATATCTTTCTTCTAATTGCCTAACCCATTAAGGTCTTCAAATTTCAGTCAAAACCAGGTTGATCGGTGGCTTTCTTAAAATATTCAGGATTGCTTTGGTACTTGGTATCAGCCCAAGGCAGGAAGGATAATGAACAAGAATGGGTTTTGAAATCAACAGCTCCTAAGCTTTTAAAAGATTCACTTTGGAAAAGGAGTTTAACTCCTGCTATTTACTTTGAGCTAGATCATTCTTCTCTATCAGCTTCAATTTGTTGTGTATTTAATACACAGAGCAGCTAGCGTTGTTATTCATGTTGATATATGCAGCCATGTACACAACACAAATTATTAAAACATTTTACAAGACACATCAACATGATCTTAATCCAGCTCAAATGGAGACAGACTTCACTGGAAATACGTAAAATAGAGCCCCATGTGAACACAGAGGACAATGGGTTGTGACTACAACCAAAACTGTTTCCAGTCAACACAGGAGTACACATGGAGTGAGAAGTTTCAAAAAGAAAAGAAATACAAAATATGAGCACATATGAGGCAACTTGAAGAGGCAACAGGAGCACTTCAGATGGAAACATGGATGCATTTGATATGCAGGAGATGAGTAAGATTATAGGTATGCAGGTTGAAGGCTATAGGCAGAGACTATGAACAGCTGTAAGCAAAGACTATGGAGGGCCGTAAGCAATGTTTTTGTGTATTTTTGCAAAGTAGTAGTGCTGTGCCCAGAGCTAAAGCAATAATGCTCAATATCTTGGAGAAGTGGGTTTGGTTTTTTTCATGTTTTATTGTGCTTTTGGAGTATTTAATGCCTCACTAGATCTAAAAAACCCTAGGGTCCCATGCTCATTTCAATTCAATTAAGATATACAGGCTGTGCAAAATATACATCGATAGGGAGCCACATTTTCAGAAATAACTGCTTATCTGTGCACTTTTTAGCTCATTATAACAGACTCATGTAATCCAACTTTAAATAAAGGCTGTTGGTGGACTAAATTACAACACAGTATCAAGAGACTTCATGAACTAGAAATATTCTATTCTATTAAGTTTTCATCATATATATAGTATGAGTCAGCAAGCATTCAGTCTCTGCTAACCAGAGTCTGTTACTTATTCCAAATCTTAAAGGCAAATATTTTTCACCAAGGGCACCACATAAATGAACTGTAGGTTTTGGCCCTCTCCCTATTAAAACAGATTTGACAGAGTCTCCATCTCACAGACATTCTGGGGCTCCTTCCAAAAAGCCTGTGAAGTGCTCGAGGTGACAGCACAATCCTCTCTTCCCTGCCGTACGGCAGCATCCCTTCATGACAGCATATTTCCATGCAAACACACCAAATCACTAAGACTTTATTCTCAAAATGATAAAGATTATTTGTTTTTTAATTCTTAATAAATAAGTTATTTCTCTTGTAAAATTGCTTACTTCAGTCTGATGCAAAGACAGGGGCTTTGTCCCTAAATCCTCCCTCAATGATGATGCTGACGCTGAATGCGGCCTCACTGTCCAAGGGGCTATCACACAACATGCAATTGCTGGTTCAGGTAATAAACATATTGGTATATGCCAAAATGTAAAGAAATGCTCCAATTTCAATGATGCTTGCAGGAACTCAGTACTTTTTAGGTTTCTGCCTCTGTCAGATGCCTGAAATCAAACAAGATTTGAAAGGTGCAGGGAGGCCTGTCAGGGAATGACAGCATGTTTTCTCAGGCAAGCAAAAGTGGTTTCTAATGTGGTTTCTAGTCCTCTTTTCTCCAGGAATGAGAAGGCCTTAACAGCTATCAACATCACAAGTAACACACATGATGTGCAGGTGAGGGAGCCCTGTCGCCACGCTGCCAAAATGGACTAAACCCCTTCTAATCTGCAGAAAGATTCTCTGTCACTGCCCACACTGTAACAGGCTAGATGAAAGAACTGCAGCCTGGGGAAATGTCTTTGATCATTGCATTAATTTCCTCCTCCTAGGCCCTCATCATTTAGGTAAGGAAGGCACCTGTTGGTGCACCTGGGATGGCAGTTCCTGAGGCTGCAAGGAGGCAGATGCTCCCAGCACAGCTGACGTCACTGAAGGGGGAGAAAGTGCTAGAATGGGGCAGAAGGAGCTGGATTGCTATTTCAGGAGGGGTCGTGGAACTTCTGCTGCAGATTAGGGCCTGTAAAGATGCTCAACTGAAGGTAATACAAGAGAAGTTAGGATGATGCCAATAATGCCTCAGTACTGGGGTGTCTGTAGAAATGCCCCTTTTGGATTTACATTGCCTCTGTATGGCAGTGTTAATGGCTCTGTTCTGTGCTCAGATTAAGCACAGTTTCAGGAGTGTAAAGCCTTTCTACTTCACAGCAGTGGAGCAGGCAGGTCCTGTCATGGGGTGTTAGGTCTGCTTGGGGCTGGTCCATGCACTCGGCTGTCAGCCTTACCCGGGGGCAGCGGTAAAGCACCAGTGAGCAGGCGGGTGGGTAACTTCCTTGTGCGCTTGGGGGGGTCTCCAGGAGGAGCAAAGGAAGCAGAGCTCCCCCATGTGCTGCCGTCAGCATAGCAGGAATGGGGCAAGCCTGCACGCCTCGTCGGAGCGGGGAACCGTGGCGCAGCAGGTGGGTGAAGGGAGTACGAACTTTAAAAGACTACAAAGTCTCCTTGAAGGAAAGGCGTGGAAAAGGCAGCAAGGGCAGATTGACGGGAAACTGCGGTTCCGGCGTCCCCTTCACAGCTCATTTCAGTAACTACGTCGAATTACAGGAGCCCGGCAGCGGGACGGCCCTGCAGCGGCCCGGTGATTGCCATCCCCCTTTTCTTGTTTGTCTTTCCCTGGGTATCGGATCCCAGTGTTAACACGGTACAAATGTCACTTGAAAGCACAATCGGGTTCTTCAGACACCTCCAACACTGGGCTTGCTTGTTGCAAGTGCACTCAAGATGGTGATAATCAAATGTAATTCCTTATAGATGGGATGGGAAAATTCAGTGTTGGTGCAGTTCTTAAAGGGCCTGAACAAGGGAGTATCTTATACCTTAACTATTTCTTTTTAAAACTTTATTTTGTAAAAATAACAATGACAGTGAAGATTCGTACTTGGCTTAGGTTTACTTAACTGTAATAGCTGTAAAGTATGGGGGGGTTGGTTTGTGTTTTCTGATACTTCTGTTAGTGTGTTTTCTCATACTTCTGTTATAGTAACAACCTCTGTGTTTGTATGCATTACTGTTCTTGCAATGAAGGACTTTGAGAACATCCCCATTATAAATAATGACAGGACTTGATTCCTCTTTGAAGTACATAAGAAAACTGCAATCAAGTTTTTGTGGTATTTGATTATATTATAAAGTATATGTAAAACCGTTTTTTGAAATGGCACTGCTCTGAAAGCTGTAGTGAGAGGTAGCATGCAGTCAGTCTCAGTATATAGTTATTTCTTTGGTTTAACTACAGGGTAAACGAATTAAGAATCTTACCCTGTTTCTCTCTTTTGCTTTCTGGAGTCTTTCACATCTCATTTGTACCACAAGTTGATATTAGCATGTAGGCAGTTAACTCCAGCACTGAGATGGCATGTGCCAACATGAGAAAAATAGCACTAGGAGAATCAGTTGGTGGTGCAGTATGTAAACCAGGTGTAACGTGTAAAACAGGAACAAACATACATGCAATGCTAACATATCGGTCTTAATATTCAGTATATGCAAAGTATGAAGTTCTTTACCACAAAAGCTTTTGGTAGAGTAGGATCAGAGACAAGGTCTTGTGATCATTTTCTTCACCACTAAGGGATTGGAGAAAGAATTAAGTAACAGTAGCTTATAAAGAAGGAAAAACACATACATGTAGAATAGACCCTGTTCTTCTAAATCTGCTTGCCTAGTATTTCACAGGGTTATTCAGAAGTTGCTTGATGTCACAGTTCACATTCTTCTCAAATAATCAGTATCAGCTCTTTCTTGGATAATATATATGTATATATAAAAATCAATTGAATATATAAACCAGTAATAGGTATTGTGTGGATTAGCTTATTAGTGGTTCTGAAGTGTTAAATATAATACCTGGCACAAAAGTTGAGCTGAATGTCATTTAGATGTCTTCTGGTCAAGACACTGGGTGCTGAAGAATCTTATATTTTAGCCTGTCTGCTTACAACCTTTTTTGCATGATTCTTTCATTGAAAAATCCCGGTGTTTCCTGGTAACTGTGTAGTCAAATAGGGATGTGGTAGAATGTGGCATATGAAGAAACTAAGGGTCGCTTCCGTTTTGCCAAGAAGATGGGAGAGGTCATTGTACTCCCATCCTCCACTAAATAGTTTTGAATTTATGGGCCTGTCTGTGCCAGGTTTGAAGCCGTGGTACCAATGAGTGGTAAGCCTCTGGAGATGCAGAATGCTGTCTCCAGTGTCTTTGAGATGGTCTCTGCTCCCTCTTATGGGAAAGCGGGGAACGACAATCTGTGTTGGCATCTCAGTCACTGCAGTTCAGGACCTTTTTTAATCCTACACCTAATAGGTATCAGTTCATGTGAATATAGCAAACTCTTCATTTCAGTGACTGAGTCTGGCATGTGTATGATTCTGCTCTTGGACAGCTCAGAGCAATAATCTTATGTTATCCCTGTTTGAGGTGTCCATAGTTTCATGTATAGGTAGATTGAGTGAAAACATGTAGGGGGTCTTTTTCTTGGTGGTGAGGCTGTTGTTTTAGGTCACCTTTAAAGAACAGATAGGGGAAAAACCCTAAATCTGTGTTTGTGTCTCTCGCTTGCATCACATCTCCCAAACTGTCCTCAGAAATTTGAGTTATTTGCTGAAGCTTGCTCGCCACTTGAATGCAATTAACGTTGAGGTTGAAAGTTGGTTTTGAAAAACAAAGGGTATTACAAGGGAAAATTAGGGAAGATGAGGCTAGTGGTGAATAAATTTAACAGCAGAACAAAATATCCAGTTCAAAATGTTTTGGGCTTTTTTCTTTGTTTCTTAATTTGTAAAGAAAGGGAACAAGCCCGTTTCTTTCTTTTGAAGGTTATCTTCAGAGGCTATCTATGGTACTACAGTAACTTCTGAAGAGTTAGGGGACAAAGAAAGCCACTGAGACTATCAAGACCATTAAAAGTTACGATTGTGGCACCAAGTTAGAGACAAGCACCTTCTATCTTGGGCAGTCAAGGGGGAAAAGAAAGGAGTATTGTTTATCTGAAATAGTAAAGTGTCTTAAAGCATGGTAGTGGATGGTGTATAACTTTTTCATTATCCTGTCACACACGGAGATCCTGCTTTGCAGCACCTCAAAGTTAAGAGCAAAACAAATTTATTACAGTGTATCTGTCTTTTCAGGTGGGTTTTTTTGCCACTTTTTCCATCTAGGTTTGAGGCTTGATATTAATCGTTTCTCATATCATTCTTGAGAGGAAATAACAAGGGACTGCAATGCTAAATTCACATCAAAGGAAGCCACTGCTTTCCTCTTTTTTCGGTTGTAAATCTAAAATGATGAGATCAAAAACCTATTTATTCTATGGTAATTTCAGTGGCACTTTTGAGTAGAGGATATTCTCTACTCCTAAAAAAAACTTGTCTGTGCATTAAATAGGTTCTGTGGCATTTAGAATATGGTGACAATCCCTTTAACTTTGGATGCTCTACTGAAAGTGGAAAAAAAACAGATGCAGTTTAGGCCAGGAAGACTTTTTATTTCTCTTTATGTGGACACGCATATTTGTGTATGGTGTTTTAATCAGCTGCAAAAACTTCCTGCCTTCTTTACAAAGCCAAATCTTTGTGGTTGTGTGAGATTGGTTCATTCTGTATATAAATCCATGTTCCGTTAATTGATTCCAATGTATAAGATTATGCACACAGAGGAAAGAAAAAAATCTAACAAACTGGAAACATGGAAGGCATTAAGACAAATGGTAATGATTGGTGTCGAACAACTGAAAATAATGCATTTAGATTATTATTTCTGTAGGGGTTTTCTAAGTTTGAGGGGTTTTCAGTAAAACAGAAAGGGTTTTATTTATCTTTCCTACATATCCTCAATTTTTAAAAGCTAAGATTTAAAAGGGTATCTGAATCAGTGGGACAGATCTTCCTGCAGGTTCTGCCCTGGTTTTGTAGCTGTCCAGAATGGAGAATCTCTGTCAGTGTATGCAATGGCGTGTCACACCACTGCTAACACCATACCTTAGACCTCCAGGCAGACTTGGCTATACAGTTTATGCTTAAATACAGTCTGCAGTGTGGTAAAATACTGGAACAGGTTGCCCAGAGAGATGGTGGATGTGCCATCCCTGGAGACCTTCAAGACCAGGCTGGAGTGTTTCTGGCCAGTCTGGTCTAGTTGAAGATATCCTTGCTCATTGCAGGGGGTTGGACTAGATGACCTTTGAAGATCCCTTCCAACCCAAGCTGTTCTATGATTCTATGTATAGTACCTCTCCAGTAACTGACTTTAAATACGTCTATTCATATGGGGTTTCTTCATGATCTAAAGACTAGTGTTTTTCAGTTTGTAGTGCTTTTCTGATAGTTCATAAGGTCTAAAGGAGTATAAGTAGTAGCAGAAACAAAGGCTTATGACACTTAGTATTCAGATAAGAAAAACAGACTCCTAATGCCCAAGGGAAGCTAATACCTGTCCGAGCAATAATTCAGTCATAAGATTTCTGCTTAATTTATAGTTGCATTAATCAGGAAGTCACTTCTCAAGTCAAAGTTTCTGAAGTCTGAACAGTATTGAGATTTAACTTTGTTTGCATATCAGAAGACGACTTCTTGCTATATGAGAGGAAGAGGTAGATTTGAACATATCTGAAAAAGACCAGCAATCCTGTCTATTTGTCATTGTTCTAAATCTCCTGTTGCAGGCCCACTTACTTGAATGGGGATGATTTATTGCATTACCCATTTTGCATCAGAAGCAGGATTCTGTTATTCAGGTGATCGTAGCTAAAGGAATACAGCAGAGGATGAACACTTTGAAGGCAGAATGTTTTTGTTCCTAACTAGTGGATAACTCTTTCAAACAGGGTCAAAGCTAACACAAAAAGGTTTATGTAGCTGTGTTGAGGAATACACTGTCTTCCCCAGCCCAGTCCTTTTAGCTGTCTTTATCTGTGATCAAAATAGAGACTCATTAGGGATTTGAAAGTGCATGAGTAGAAGTAGATTAGAAAATGCAAAAATACTTCTGCATTTCAGAAACATCTGATGTTGTGAATGGAAAGCTGTGTGCACAAGGTGTGACTATCAATGCTAGTACAAACACTTTCTTCCCTTCCCACTTTTCCTCTGATAACATACCCAGCAATTACTTGGAAACAAGAGTTTTCTCAGCCAGAATATCTCTTGTGAGGGCAGTTACTACCCTAATGACAAAGCTGAAACCCTGAACCCCATACCAAAGCAGTAGTTTCTTTTATGGCCTTGTTGTTTGGTTTTGTATTATCTCAATAGCTTCAGTTTACACCAGAGGCTGGAGCAGATGGGTAGTTAATAGTTTCACAACATAATGAGCTGAGGCTGTTGACTGATAAGGGTTCATGAACCTGGTAAGTGAACTGCCTGTCACTGTGCAGCAAGCTGGGCTGTCTCACTGCTTGCTATCCTGGAAGATTCCAGTGTGTCATGGGCACATGCAGTTGTGACCCTGCAGTTTGCAGCTTAGTTTATGTTCACACAAAAAATTGTGTTTACCTTTTACATGCTAGTTATTTCTCAACCATAGGAAGTGCTGCATACATGACTTCTTTCCAGTGTGTGTTTGGGTACTGTTAAGCAGCTGATTATGTTCACTGGTTATCTGTTTGGTTTCTCTGAATTGCACCATTTCATCAGTCACATCACTATCATTGTGACAGTCTGGTCTATTCCTTATGTGTAAATTACTGTGACTGAACAACAGGTGCTTAGCTTTGGTATTTTCTCTTGTTCCAAATGAGAAGGCGTATATAGGCCATCTTCCACTCTATAGCCTTCAACATTACAAGACGCATGCAATCTGAAACATGAAGTAGGTAATCTACATGCTTAAGTGATAACATCTCTTCAGTAAGAGTAGTGCCTCCTGACTTCCAGATAAAGGGAATGCTAACAGGCCTGCAGTAACAGGCAAGATAGGTGAGTAAGAAAATAAATAATTTAATATCACATAGTGGTTATGATGAGCCAAGGCAGAGAAGGAACTCCTTCCAACTGATGCAAGAAATTTGAGCTAGAATACCAAGCTCTGGGTTTTTCGGGTGCAGCCTAGTATTTCTTGAAAGATTATTATACTTTCTAACATGATTACCCTTTCTGTTTGAGGTTTTCCTGCCTGCAAAATGTTTGTTTTCCTTAGGAAAAGTAGGTATAACCTTCCCACAAAGAAGCAGTAGAAAGAGGCATTCCTGAGTTACTGGGGATAGAGCAGGTGAGCCATGATTACTTACAAAATATACTTGCCAAGACCTTGTGAGCCATGCTTCAACCCACAGCGGACTTGAAGGGTATTACAGAATAAACATCTAAAAATGGGTTTATAATGGAAACCTTGACAGACCTAAAAGCAAAGCAGTAAGCAGGTGCCACTATAATTAAGAGCAGTGACCCTTCAAAGGAAAGGGTTGCTAGCAGGTAAACAAACTGCCATTGTGCAGCTCACCTCATTAAACAGGAAAGTCTGGAAAATGATTGGAGGAACAGCATCAATCAGTGTTACCTTAGACATCAGTTATAAGAGACAGCTGCCTGCTGTGGGACTAATGTAGTATATTTACTATTAAAAACAAGGCCTTTGTTCTGAGAGTTGTGCTACAGGTAATCTGCACCCCTGAATTTATATCCTGTTCACAGTTGTCAGGTTCCTTAATATAACTTCTAATCTTGTCCTGTATCCCCACCTTGAATCTGACATACGCAATATGCTAGGTCAGGTGGATAGAAATATTCAGGTGGGTTGAGCTTCAGACAATCTCTTATGTAGCAGATGTGCCAGCATAATTCTGTATGCATGCTCTCCCTCTTTTTTCTTTAACTTTTACATTTCAATATGTCAGTGTAATAGTGTCTGATTTTGACATGTTTCAAGTACATGGGTTACTGCAGCCGGTTAAAGCTGGCTTTTTGGTATGATTTTCCAAATGTTGGGGTTTTTGTTACAGCATGAGTGTTGTTTCAGGCAGTTTCACAGAAGCCTGGTAAAATTGCTGAATTAACATGGCTGCTTTGATTGGCAGAGGACACCATCACAGCTGAAACCTTGCATCATCACTATTGTTTGAGTAGTGAAAGAAAACCCACTATGGAGTTTGGAACTGTTTTGTTCATTATCAAGCATATATCATCCTAGAGATTTACTTTGCATATTTTGCCCTGCATATGAGCTCTTCTATGGGGCAGTATCATCTTGAATTTTGTTGTAGGGAAGATAGCCAGGTTGTCTCAGGCTTTACCTCATGTTACCAGAGTTATTGGGGGGTTGTGGTGGGGCTTGCTTCCCCCACACATGCCCCAAACAGTCTGTGATACCCATGTCTTGAAATGGAGTATGCTGCTTTTTTTTTAAATCAAAGATAATGATTTGGACTTGCCAGACAGTGGGTTTAAGGCTGATTTAAAATTTAAATAAGCTTACAAAGCACTTGCATTAAAGTGGTGCAAAATCCTGTGTAATTGCTTTCAGTTAGTTTCTAACCCATCTTGTTCTGTCTTAACTTCAGATTCTAAGCCTTAACTATTTCTCTGCTGGAAAATATAGAAGCTTAATTGTACATTTAAACTGCAGCATCTAGGAATAAATCTTTTTCCCCACCAATCTGATACTACTTAATTCTGTATCTGTTCATCTTGAACTATTACTAGAAAAAACATGGTGCCAGTCAGTTTGAACTCCAGACTAAAGACTGCAGCTTTGAAGCAGCAGGATTCTCTTTTTCTTTCCTCTGGCAGTCTTTACTCCTAGGTGTGGCAAACTGGTACCGTGACTAGACTGGTGCAGGGTTTCTTTAGTGAAAACATATAGGTGCAGTCTTAATGAAAATTAATCTATGAATTGAGCTGTACTTTTTGAAATGACAAGTTAATACCTGTCGTGTGTGTTTGTAGTGATTTGAAAGGAGCTTGAAGCTATAAAGCTTACAGCAGCTGTAATTTTGACCACTGACAAAGCAAAGCATGGCTTCTGAAGATTTCAGTTGCTTAATCTTAACTCCTCACAGATTGCTTGTTTATCAAACTGGCTGCTTTGATAAAGCTGCTTATCTCAGATCAAGAGCATGGTATCTATCAACTTCAATTTAGACTTTCATTCCAGGAATTTAATATCTGTTTCATTATCTGGATCATCACAATACTTTAATTTTGGAATACTAAGTTGCATCTAGCAGCTACTTTCTTTTTAAACATGACATCTGGGAGTGTTGTTTGACACATGGCTGAACATGAGCCAGCTTGTGCCCAGGCAGCCAAGGCCAACAGCATCCTGGCTTGTATCAGAAATAGTGTGGCCAGCAGAATTAGGGAAGTCCCTCTGTATTCAGCAATGGTGAGGCTGCACCTTGAATACTGTTAGAGCCTAGAACAGACTTTTGATTGAGGCCTTACAGGGGGTGGGGGTGTTGGTCTGTTGGTCTGTTCTGAGCACCTAAAATCCCTTTCGTGCAGCATCCCAGAGAAATGCTGTCCTTCAAAATAAAGGAGAAGCAGAAAGGTCCTACTAGCTCAGATTGACTCAATGTTGCAAGAACTCATTTAATGCAAAGAATGGATTATGTTCCAGTTTTAAAATTACAGTAGTGTGTAGCTGTTAAAGAGTAGAGGAAAAATTGGGGTATTTTTAGCTTCTGATTAGAAACCTATTGTAGAGGTTAGCTGGAATAATGACAGCTTCTTAATTAATGCATGCAGGCTGCATATTGTGATAGCAGCATAGAAGAAACTTGCACTTTGTTTTCCTGCCTTGAAAGATATGTGAACCTCTAATGCTTTAACTGAAAATTCTAAGCTTCTGGAGCCATCTGGTTTAACTAGTTCTAACACTTTCAAATAAGTTTGTTAGGCTACTGAAATAAATGTATCAGCCTTTCTTCCTTTCATACGCTTTTTCTTCTGGTAATTTAGCTTGCCTTTTTCATATGAAATATTCTTAAGATACATGATCTTAGACTAGTCGTTAATCCATATTTTGGAAGGTATCCTGACCTTGCATTTGTACATGTGGGTGGGCAAGGGATGAGTGTGATCATCCATTCTCACACAACATTGGACAAAATGTTAAGGGCAAAATACAGTACTTGCAAAGAGGGTAACCCAGTGATTCCCAGCATTATGTTCCAGTGCTGCTTTGCAAGCAGCAGTACACCACTGAGCAGCACACCATGAAAAGAAATGCAGATGTAAACTTTTACCTTTTCTTGACATTGAGGAGCACATTCCCCATTGAAATTCTGCAGTTGTTTATTCAAACTTCGGAGCTCACTCTTTGCCTGAAGCCTGTCTGGATATCCGTGTGCCTCCTACAAGACCTGCGCACAAGCAGCGGAATCCATAGATGTGCTCTCTTGCCTGCAGCTTGGCCTCTGAAGTATTACTCAAGGAACTTAAAATGTAGTTATTTTTGAGTCCATTGTTAATGCTTGAAATTGAACATTATTACCCATTTATTTGCCACTGGAAAAAAAACACACAAGAAGGTATGCCCTACTAGATGAGAACAACGGTCCTTCAATCTTCAACCCTGGCAGTAGGCGATTTTAATTAGGAAGAACACAGAAGTATCTGTTGACCATTCCTCTCACACTTGCCCAACATCCTGAATGGCTTTGCTGGGGATTTGCCTGTTATACTTAGTGTCTGTTTGTAGGCATGTTTTACACATTCAAAACTAACAGTATTAATATGAATGGTGGGGGAAAAAGCTTATGTCTGTTCAGGCTTCAACATGCAGTTTCTGAAGTGCCCCTAATTCCACAATGTTCACTCCTTCTGAACCAAGTCAATAAGCATCAGTTTGTAGGTTTGGGGTTTTTTTCCCCTCTTAAAAATACTTTAACTCTTTAATTCAAGCAAATAACACTTGAATTATGGCCTAAAGGGTTAATCCATTCTCCACAGTGAAGTGCAGAAATACATACTCTTTTTCTCTGCCATCCCTGCAAAATACTGTTTATGCTCCAGGCCTATTGCTTCAGGAGACTGGTGATAGGAACAGCTGCTCCTTCACAAGAGGAGTAGAAAAGTCCTTCCTCTCTGACCAGGGGCACTTTTCAGCCACTTTGACTTTATCACCATGACACAGAAGCATGAAAGATTTGATTTCAGACTTTAAAGAGTAGCTATAAATGCATAGGAAAGGAACCGTAAAACTTTGTGAAGTTCTGAGCCATCTCCCTGAATGAAACTACCAAGCCGTGTACAGCCCTCTATTATCCGCTGATGTTGCACCAGTGATATAGCCAGGAGCAGTTGAGGAGTATTACCAAGGATTGCAGAGCCATGGGAAAGGCAATAAGGGACTCTGGATTGGAGGTAGTTTTCCCATCAGTCCTTCTGGTCAAAGGGAAGGGATTGGAGAGAGCCAGTCAGACCTGGAGACTTGACACATGGTTACAGTACTGGTGCCACAGCTGGTGATGTGGCTATGGTAGACCATGGGTCTTGCTTTGAGAAACCTGATCAACTAGGGGATGGTGGGGCCCATCTGTTAGAGAAAGGGAAGAGCATCTTTGTTCATAATTAGAGATGTGCACACCAGCAGGGCTATGATATTGGCATCGCAGATGTGGTGGGATGGCCTCTATGGCTGGAGAAGTGGAATGTAAGGATTCAGGGTCTTTATGAAGGACAGGTAGGGGCTATGAGGCTGGGCTGTTGCCACCTCTGTCAACAGCCAGCTGGAGCATGCAGAGCTCTGCCTGGGGATGGATGAGGAGCTGACTGAGAACTTACGGGTCAGGATTAAAGGGACAGGTGACATTATGGGGGGGTCTGCTACAGGCCACCCGACCAGGAAGATGGAGCAGATGAGGCCATGAAGATGGTCTGAGGGCTGGAGCACCACTCCTAGGAGGACAGGCTGAGAGAGCTGGGCTTGTTCAGCCTGGAGGAGATCTTGGAGCAGCCTTCCACTAGCTGAAGGGGGCCTACAAGAAATCTGGAGATGGGCTTTTCACAAGGGTGTGTAGGGATGGGACAAGGGGGAATGGCTTTAAGCTGGCAGAGGCTAAATTTAGCTTGGGTATTAGGAAAAAGCTCTAAGAGGATGCTGAGGCCCTGGCACAGGTTGCCCAGAGAAGCTGTGGCTGCCCCATCCCTGTTAGTGATCAAGGCCAGGTTGGATGGG
>JANHGB010062874.1:0-26543 GCA_026283785.1 Coracopsis vasa
ATACTGGTGACCCCTGCCCGTTCAAGGACAGTGACATTTGACACGTAGTCTGTCCAATGAATGTTTAGAATTGTACGTATGGCTCTATACTTACTACACATCCCTTTTAAAGAAGACTTGGCACCTCTTTTTTATAGAAAAGGAAGTGTGCAGAGGTAATATTTGCCATTTGCTAAGATCACCCTGGGAATCGCTGGCAAAGCTGGGAAATGGATGTTTTTACCCCAAACCCTCCTGTATGACCACTGTCACAAAGCTATCTATCTTTTCTGTTGATCATTCCATTCCCTCTTTACTTACATTTGGAGCTAAAAGGAAAGAAAAATAGGGAGGTTCCCTCTGTTCTTAGAAGTTTTCCCTGTGCAAGGACTTCTCACCATGGTTTGTGAGATGAGGGCTATTGATCTGACCCAGCTATGAATTTTCTCATTATTTCTTTTCCTATTCCAGAGGAGTTTCACTAGAAATTGCTAAAACATTTGGTTTAGTTAAATTTAATTTAATAATTTAATTTAATTAATTAATAATTTAATTTAATTAATTTTAATATTTAATTTAATAATTAATTATTTAATTAAATTCAGTTTAATTTGGCTGTTAAATTCCATACTGTCCTTCGGCAGTGAGTGCCACAAGTTAGTTATTCATCACATGCAGAGTTATTTCATTTTTTAATTGATTTTTGTTGTTGTTATGAAAGTGTGTAGGAATCTTTCTTTCACTGCACAGATCTGTATTCCAGACTATCCATATCCCAGATTCCTAGGTTGTGGCTTCTGCTGGAAGTCCTGGGGCCAGATATTTACCTCTGCATTGGAAGGGTAAATTCGCTTGAAATTGCTGTTGTAATCTCTTGCTTTTTCTTTAAATGGGGATTTTCCCAAAGCACCTTGGATCTGTGAGATATTTCTCATCATAATCTGCTTATGGTATATAAGAAAAAATATAGAAAGTTGAGAAAGTTGGGGCTGTTCAGCCTGGAGAAGAGAAGGTTGTGTGGAGACCTCAGAGCAGCCTTCCAATATCTGAAGGGGGCCTATAAGGATGCTGGGTAGGGACTATTCATTAGGGACTGTAGTGATAGGACAAGGGGTAACGGATTCAAACTTCAACAGGTTAAGTTTAGATTGGATATAAGGAAAAAGTTCTTTACCGTAATGGTGGTGAGGCACTGGAATGGGTTGCCCAAGGAAGCTGTGAATGCTCCATCCCTGGAGGTGTTCAAGTTCAGGTTGGACAGAGCCTTGGGTGACATGGTTTAGTGTGAGGTGTCCCTGCCCATGGCAGGGGGGTTGGAACTGGATGATCTTAAGGTCCTTTCCAACCCTAACTATTCTATGATTCTATGAAATATCCTATGATCCTACAATCAGTGTCAGACAATTATCCAATACCATAAACTGCAAAGCAGTGTGATTTTTTTTTTAGTGACACAGACAAACATATCTTGTTGCCAACACAGGTCAACCATGCACAGATCAATGATCATGAGACTGTAAGTGATAGCTCTATGTGACAGTGGCATGGTCTCAACACAGGCATACTAGTGACAAAATAGTGAAATTTCAAAATATTGGAGGGTGAGGTTTTTGTTTTATTTACTGTCCATACAGCACAAGGTAAATACCAGGTCATGACTAAGATAGAGATTAACATAAGGCATTGCTAACATTAACAGAGGAGGAGTGTGAAGAAAGACTATACGTACCAAAGGATACATTGTATGTTGCCAGTTCCTCTTCATGATTCCTTGATAAATTAAAGATGATGTGAGCATAGTTGCTCAGAGCTGATGCATAATCTCTGCAGTCAAAAGGAAGAACAGGGGAGTTGGCCAATTCAAACACCAGCCCTCCCCGTACCTGTGCGACTGTCAGATGATTCTTGAAAGTAGGATCATAAAACCTTTCCACAATTTCATAGGTTTCATAGACACTGTGGTAAACTGGATAGCTGCTGTATTTTTCTACATTCTGAAACAAACAAAGCCAAACAAAACCATTATGCAGCTGTGGAAGGCATTGAAAAGGCATTGTCCTGGTTTTCAAAGGAAAAGGCCACATTGCACAGAATGCCCCTTGAACATCTGTTAGTGTAATCTCACAGTATGTTCCAGAGTCAAACCCATATTTTTGCATACAACACGAATCATTTTGAATTCAAAGCTTCATAAGTAATTACAAATCAGTCAAAAGTCATCATAAGCCACTCCTAAGCTTCCATCAACCACAGGTAATTTTGAGCATATCCATTCACCCTGAGGAAAGGTCTTTCTCTCTGACTGACACCACGCTGACGATTCCTATTCATCAAGTATTTGTGTTGCAGAAGCACATAAAGTTCTCGTAATGAACTGGAACTCTACTTTTACATACTAAACTGAACTACTCCAAAAAGCTGGCAGTCTAAGTGGCTCAGTTACAGGTGATATTATTCAGGCAGTAACAGGGAGACAACATTACAAAGACACTGACTTACCCAATTTTTACTGTAACGCGCTCTGCCTGAAGCGATGCCCAGACGTTGAAAGAAGACTTCAAAGTCATTGCCAGAACCCAGTTTATTTATTCTGTTAACAAGAAAGAGGAAAATGCCTTGAGTGACAATACTTAAAGTATAACTTTAGCTTGCTTCCAAGCACTGTGGCAATTATTTATCCTACAGCGGCAGCCATTATGCAGTCTTTCCTAGTACACTCTTTCGGTCAATATATCAGTAATTGCCTGTGACCCCCTATGCTATATGCACCTCATCAACTGCATCCTCAGAGAAGCAGAGTCATCACTCTCAGGGTCAGAGAAATCAAACTCTCAAGAGGAGAATTTAACTCACTGCCTTGAATCATTGAGATGACTTCCATTTTCCCAAACTCCCAGCTCAGACAGTTCACAACAGTACCAGTGTGGCTCCATGGAATACAACCAGTCTTTGAGATTCCATAGAGAAACCCTGGTAAATTTGACAGACAGTGTTGTAAATTCCTGCCTGGCGTGGTCCCCAGCCACCCAAACTCAGCGGCCTTTCAGGAGACTGGAACTAAGTATAAGGGAAAGCTGGTGTTTCAGCATCTTGTGTGCCTGCTGCTGGCTTCTGTGTACTACCCTTATTCGTCTAAATGTTTACAAACCACAGGAACACTTTTCTTATATAAAACAGTAATGCTACAAAGGTTCACAAACCTGTTGTACAAGTGTATCAGCTACAATCAATAAAGCTCTGAAATTTATACCAGCTGAAAATCACACCATTTCTTTCAGGTGCTCAGTCTGTCAAGTGTATGTTTCTATAAAACCCAACTCTACAAGCTATAACTTCTGGTATATTCTTTTGCCACTGACCTGGGGACATCCTTATATTCTCTTGATGGATTTTTTTTATACCAGCTCTCATAAAGAGATTTTCCTTCAAACCCCTCATCAGGACTTGGTATCTAGATAAATATATAGTAAAAAAAGACAAAGGGTACAATTTTAAATGTTATCAAGCAACAAATATACAAGCTGTCATTACATAAAGCCTATGGCTTAGGGCAATGAATAAGTCATGGTCTTAAGCCCCCTCAACCTTTCTGCACTTCCATTTTATTATTTCAAATGCATGTCATAGTTTATTTGCTGAAAATAGGACATTTTAGATGGAAGAAAACACAGTGAAAGCAAAACATTTAGAGTCAATATTTGCAATCTGATTATTTCTGTATGAGATTTAAGTAATTTAATTTCAATATTCAACACAGAAATCCCTCACAAAACCAAAACTTTTGCTCACCTTGGCAGGAAATTTCAGTTTTCTCTTGACTTAATTCAAAATTGTTTTAGTTCACAAAAATTATTTTCATGGATGCAGGAGTAATTTTAGAAGGTTAAAGTGTACTGGGTGTTTATGGCATCACAGCTGCTACAGAGGTATACAAATAATGATTGTCCTAAAGTTCATTCCTATAACTCTGATTACTTTGTAGGTTACTGAGCAGCTTAAACACTGTGGTTATTTACAAAAGTGGGCTGCTAAAGTTTTATTATCCATTAAAGTTTATTAATATCTATTATCTATATTTTATTAAAGTTTATTAATATCTATTCTACTATTAATATCCATATCTACTATCTAAGAATTCCACAATAGGAATCAAAATAAAACTAATACATTTGGGGTTTTGGTCATGAAGTTAACTGTTCATAGTACAGAGTTAATAGTGTTAACTCTTTTTGCCACAGATTAATTTTCCATGTGATCACACAGGACCTGCTTCCTGATCAGCATTCTCTTCAGACATCAGCTACCAAAATACATTCATCAGCCTTTGTTGCTGCTTCCCAGCTCCAGAAAGGGTTACACAACTGTGTTTACTGGTATTTAGGTCAGCATTTTAAGGATGGCTTTTGGTGTCCAAACTGAGACTCTGCTGACCTGATTTTGTGACTGTTCTGAACACCTGCACTCAGCATGGGAACTGCAGGTGATCAGCTTTTCTACAGTTCAGGACAGAAATATTTCTATTTTTTATATAATAATTTTAACAGAGCTAAAGTTTATTTGTTGTCCTTCAGTTGCCAGAAAATGATTACCCTGAATTATTACATTTCCTTTACTCTTGTAGCAGTCTAATGCCACCTTCCAGAAGATAACAAATTATCAATCCTGGAAAAGACAAATGACTGAATATATACAGCAGATGAAGACAGATATAGTAGATTCAGATAATACATACAGTAGTTGAACGTATATTATTTATGTATCTAAAACATACACAAAAAAGACTAATTAAATGTTCATTCTTTAATGCAGAATGAACAGAAGAAAACAAAAGTGATAAAAAGCCTTGGTGCTGTAAGACCCACTTTCAAAGCAAGGAACATCTGACATATAAGATGGTGAAGCTATTTCCTGAGAAAAGTCTCTACCTTTTAAGTTTGTTTAGCATGAAAATATGTGTGTAAGCATCATGGTCAGAGTCAGTGAATGTTGAATAGCGTACAATGAAGCTGTGCACACTGAGCAGAACTGTCTCATCATGCTAAAAACAACAAAAGAGCAAGCCTAAATCTTTCCCTGCCTAAAGGAAGTCAGAGTCTTGCCCTGCCATGGGCACTCAAGTAGCTGAACTGGGCAGCCAGGTTTAGGTTTGTTTCTGTCCTCTAGCTCATGACTTTCTTTTATTCTTTTGCTCTTATAAGCAATACTTTCCACAGGGGGAGCAGAAAAATCACCTAATCCTGAATAATGTAAGGGTATAAGCTTGAAATCCCTTTGTCACTCCTGGGAAAAAGCTCCTGTTACTTGGTTATTGACTTAGAAGCGGTACTGCTGTCAGAAAAGAAAGACACACCTGACATCATGTTATACCCACAGCCCCATCAATAAGTGAGCACAGAACATGCTGGCTAAAAATTTCAAGTGGTATTACCTCTTTAGTCAGACTGTACACCAGTCTGTACATCAGTGGTGTGCAATCCACTCGCAGTGTGTAGTTTCCTGAAAAACAGGAAAAGCTATTTATTTGAAGATATTTTTATTCAAAGATATATATATATATTCAAATATATTTGTTTATTCCCTGGAACTGTTCAAGGCCAGGTTGGACAGGGCTTTGAGAAATCTGGCTAGTGGAAGGTGATCCCGCCCATGGCTGGGGGTTTGAAGCAAGTTTTACTCAGCTGAAACTTCGTGCCATTATTTGTTAATAAGAAAGGGCCTGGAGGGCTACATTCTCTACAAGGAACAAGCTGATTCTACCTGTAGAAGAGTTCTGCTGTGATCTTCTCAATGCATTTGTATTGGTTAGGATGAATTACAGCTCAGCTTTTGAAACAACCCTTAAGAGCTTTTCTTCGTCCCTATGTTTATTACGCATATTATAAGAGGAGAAGCTGAGTCTAAAGAGTTGCCATAGAACTGCTGAACAGGGGTACAACACTTCTTGTCCTTTCTCATGGCTTCCCAAATAGTGTAGCTACTGTAATGGACTTCCTCCCTGAAGTGACAGGAATATCTGAAGGGTACTTTATGGTCCTGGGTCACAGTTTCCTGCCACATCTACTCCCAAACTAAGGCAAAAGTATTATCACATTGAAGCTCTTCTGGATCTATCTCCAGGCTAAAATGCCTCCCAGTCATCTGTACATACCATCACTATTCCTGCAGAAGACAACTACAAACTAGGTACCTTCGATGGAGTAATCTGCATTGATATAAGCCACTCCCCGTGCTTGTAATACTTTGGCATTCTCCTATGAGAAGGAAAAGAGGAAGAAAATGATGATGAACTTTTTTTCCTCAGCACAATTTTCCTATCCACAGAAGTAACAGCTATTTTGGGGAAAGACACAATATACTGCAAAGAGCCATGTCTTCTTAGTTGAAAAGGAAACTTAAGACTCAGAGATAGAGGGAGAGAGAGAGAAGGAGAGGGAAGGAAGAAAGGAGGGAGGTGAGAAGTGCTGCTTTCTAGTACAGATTTCTCCAAGATCTGACACTGAGCATATTCCTCTTTGCACACTATTGGTTTACCTCAGCCCATTCTGTCGATCCAAACAAGCCAAATTCCTCCGCATCCCAGCTTGCAAACATCACTGTTCTCCTTGGCCTCCACCCTGCAATAAAAGACCGTGAAAACCGTATTACAGAAATAAAGACTGCTTGTTATATGGTAACTAACCTGAAAACAAAGGTAATTCGGGGGGGGCTCATATTTTACCCTGATCTGTGGGGAAAGAAGTGTGTTTAAAGAATTTTAACACCAACTTGCTCACTAAGCTAATCTTATAATTGTTTTCTGATTTTTTAGCAATCTTACTTCTCCTTCAGTATTGTGCCAAATAACGTATTCTTTCTCTTCCCTCAGTTGTAACTGCAAGAAAATGTTCTAAAATTTAAACCTCTGAACAAAGAAAAATATTGTGCTTGTGCACAAATTCTTGACAGAAAGTTTTTCTACTCTTTTTGCTCCCTTCAATTTAGTACACATTGTATACCAGTGTCTACCTTCACAGGAAAGTGTTTGGCATGTCTTTGTATCTATTACTGAATTTCTGTCTCCCTAATGTCATATTTCAAAAGCTAAGGAATTCCCTGTAACTTTGGCTTCAAAACAAAGATCTTTCACTTGAAGTTCTGCATTTGGTTTAAACTCGGGCCAAATGGAACTGCCTACCTCTATATCTCTGCCCAAAGTTTTCTCTGAGGCTACTGGAACTCTTTCATCTCTTGCTCCCCCTTTATCAGTTTCCCCTGACACCCCTGATACCAAATAATTGGGGGGAACGGAAAGGAAACTAAATGTCAATAGGTTTTAAGTGTAATGGGTAAGCAAAGAAAGCTCCTCTAAGCACTGCATTTGAGTTATGTCAGAGCTTCTTTCCATGGGATGTCATATAGGGAGACAGCATTTGCTCTGACAGCAGCAGAAACGGTACAGTTGACATTTGTTCCTATTCTAATGTAACTAGGCATGAGATATTTTTAACCATTACCTCCTACTATGTTTGCATAGCTCTTTCTCTGCACACCAGAAAGCCAATCATACTCTGGATTGCATCAAAAGGAGTGTGAGAAGCAGGTTGAGGGAGGTGATTCTTTTTCTCTACTCCACTTTCATGAGACCCCACCTGCAGTCCTGCTTTCAGCTTTGAGGCCCCCAACATAAGAAGTACATGGATCTGCTTGAGCGAATCCAAAGGAGGCCACGAAGATGCTCAGAGGTCTGGAGCACCTCTGCTCTGAAGACAGGCTGAGAGAGCTTTGGTTGTTCAGCCTGGAGAAGAAAAGGCTGCCTTTGAGCAGCTTCCAGTGCCTAAACGGGATGACAAGAAATCTGGAGAAGGACTTTTGATAAGAGTATGTAGGGACAGGACAAAGGGGAATGGCTTTAAACTGAAAGGCAGTAGATTTAGATTAGCTATTTGGAAGAAATTCTTCTCTGTGAGGGTGGTGACGTGCTGGCACAGGTTGCCCAGAGAAGCCGTGGCTGCCCCATACCTGGCAGTACTCAAGGCCAGGTTGGATGGGGATTGAAGCAACCTGGTCTAGTGGAAGTGGTCCCTGCCTGGGAGTGCAGGGGGGTTGGAACTAGATAACCTTTGAGGTGCCCCCAAACAACTCTTTCTTTATTCTTGGGTCTGTCTTCAAACTACAGTCAAGTACTGAGAAGGCTCTTGATGTTGCCCTGATGAAGCCCTGATTAGTCTACCACGGTATCAATTTTATAGGACCACTGAAACATCCAATCTGACCAGCCTCAAACACAAAGTAATCATTTGCACCTAAATGTCTTCTTTACTTCAGTACCCTCATTTTGTGTTTTGTTTTCCTTTAGGTGTACGTGTACTTTCTCTTGAGTAGAAGTACCTCACATATCCTAAGGTTGTACCTGGAACTAGTTAACAGCTGCAGAGCAGCATGCTTACTTGAGAGATCAGTAAGATACATGTGTTTAATTTTAAGCATATCCTTAAATCCCAGAGAAACCAATGGGCACTATTAACAGCAGTGGCTTTGGTGTTCTTTACTCTTTCATAACATTACCTTTCCTTTTCAGTTTTCCAAAGCTCCTCACAATCTCGTGAACCACAGCTGCCCCACTCTGAGGATCAATGCCGCCAAATACCCATGAGTCGCGGTGGCCTCCCAGGATGACATATCTGTCTAGAGAAATTCATTATGGAGGTTTACTTAGAAAACCTTTTTTCCTGCCATAGAGACGTTCATTTGAAGTAATTTCTAATTTTCCATGTAGGTATCAGGCAGCAAAGCTTAATAGTTTATAATATACATGATAGACAGGCAAAAAACATTTAATCTTTTAAATCTCCAAAGACATTTTTCTGCACTTTCAGCCAGTGCTAAAGAATTTGTCACAGTAACTTGATTCCATCAGACTTAAACACTCTTAAATTCTATAACGTTACTTACATTATTAGAAATATTGCAGCTTTCCCCTAAAGATAGAAGCATCTGTCCACATTTTACAACAGTGTGCTTCATGGTAAAGCTGATCCATTAATTATATTTGTACAGCACGCCAACTCACAACATTTAGGTGCACTGAACACAGAATTTCTCTGAATGTATATATAGTTAATCATAAAAAGGGTTGTCCAAATCATGACAACGATCTGATTATTAATATCAGACTAGATCTCTGTGCGACTATAATATGGTTAACAGTTGTGTTTTAGGCAACAGGGAAGTCCTGCAGTTACAGGTTAGATGATGTTATCATCATCCTAGGATGTCTACATATCTGTGTTTAGAGTGTAAAATCCCACTGGTTACAAGAGATCAAGACAGACAAAAAGCCAATAGTGGTGGATAAGATGCCTTCAGATGGAATGCAAAATCCCTGTTAGTAGGGAAGAATATGACTTAAGAATATTCTTTCAATTGCAAAATTACTTGCCTGAAGACGAATACTTGTCTTGGTTATGACTCTCTCTTAAAATCAGCACTTACAGTGAAACTGCTGACATACCCTGAACCATATGAAAGCTGGTGCAATAAATATTTCAACACCAGTGATCATGTAGTGCAATATTTCAGAGAAAACTATATTCCTCATTTCTCCCTTGTAACTATAAAGTGCATGTAAAGGTCACTGCACACTCACATTACACTGACGACAAATGACTTTACCTGGTTCCACTGTGCCTCTGATAATACCGATCACATTGTAAATCCTTCTTACTTCGTTGTTGCTATGAATGTGCATTTTCACCTTTCTAGTGTATTAGGACAAAAAAACAAAGAGAAAACCCACCAGATTAGACCACAAAACATCTCAACATCTTTCAAAAGTGTACAATATAAACTGTAATGGAGCATTTTACCCTCCGTTAAGCCAAAGTAAATCTGAAAACATTTCAGTCTATTTTTTTTTCTGGATTTATACTTGTGCAATTCAGAACAGCATTTAGCCCTTGCAAGCTATGTACTCATGCCAAGATTTATATGGGTAACAGGCTCAGAACTCCAAAGCAAAGATATTTTGCTAGTTTTTAAATGTGGAAGAGTGAATGAGAAATGAAAACCATCTAATGTTATAAAGGTAAAGAGTTCTAATCGTCTAGAGGTTGGTGTAAACCAGAACTGACTCCAGCATAGTCAATACTGATGTGGCACCTTAGTCAGCAGAAAATCAGACAAACTGAGTTGCATCAAGAAACTTTGCTTATCTGCAACACGGCTGGAGGTGCAACAATTCATCCTCAAGGGTCTTTGTGTATTTTTCAGAAAGGTTTTTTCATGTTGTATAACTAAGACATAGGGAAAAGATCAAGCGGTTCATATGAAGTCAGTACAATAGCTCAGCCAATATTGAAACACCTGGACTTTAGTCCTAAACTGTAATCAGTCTTAGAACAATCTGAAGCAATAAAAAAATGACATTGTAGGTAAAGCTTTTTTTTCTGGAAAACTTGACTTCTAGGTTAATACTCTTTATATAAGGCAATATGTAGGTAAGGCAATAGGTAAGGCCAGAAGCTGGACCCACATGAATTTAAAAAGACAACAAACAAATGTAATTCTCCAAAACATAATCAGTCTCATCAAATAGTTTGTCAAAGGCTTTTCAAATGAATCTAGTTCAAGGCTAGCTGGAAATTAAAGCAATTCTGTCACATCCATCCAATCGAGACATCAATCTATTGAGGTTTTGCACTGAGTGCATTTCAGCCTAGGAAATGGTCATAATCAGACAAAACAACTCCAACTGCTCTACCTTTGGTCAAATTCTATTGCTCAACTTGTTTCTGCTGATCCCAAGCACACTTTCCTTAGGAAACAAACCCAAACTGACCTTGTAGAGTAATTTGCTGTGAAACCAGGACCAACGTTGTAAGATACATTCAGGTTTCCTTTCCAGCTACTATGCGGTGGTGCATATCCTCCCATATTACTATTATGAAAAAAAAAATCACTATTAGCTACAGACATCTTACAATAACACCAAAGACAAATGAGGAACCATGAGCTGCACTTTGTTAGGTCCCATGCACCCAAGAGTCCACAGTGATGGTCTTTGTCTTATGCTACAAGCTTCTATAGGAGAATAATCTATCTTTTCAGCTACATTAATACTAGTAAATTAACATAGAGGAATAGTACTGGGCACTGAGATTAGGTTGGAATAGCCTAGAGCTATCCTGGAAAACACTGTTGGTTTTGCATACAAACTGTCTCCTGTAAATGGTCCCTGGAACTTTCTACTGCCTTGAGCTTCATATGCATTTGAATTAGCAGGGAGTAACTTGGACCATTTTAACAGTTTAACAACACAGGCAGTTGTTCAGTGCTTGTCCCTGAGCACTGTTTAATCTGGTAGCATAGACAAAGTTGATGTGTTTCAAAGATGTCTGAAACTGGAAAAATACGATCAGTCCAAGCCACCTTTTCTTGTTCCATTGTCAAAGTTGAGATGTTTTTTCTCATTTAACACAACTGGAAATGCAGTAATTCAGTGGCTTGCAATCGCCTGTACTTATTCAGCTGTTCTAAAGGATTTATATTTTTGACATGAGCTTGTGAGAAACATTTAAAAATATTTTAAAGTATGCTGGATGTTCTGCTTTTTATTAGGCAAAATATATTTATTATAAATGAAAGCATGTCCTTTACTGTAAATGAATATTTCGGTCAAGCTTTATTCCACAGAACACTTCAGCATGTAACAGCAATAATGATAACAACAACGGTAACAATAATAGGAAAAAGAGAGAGGGCAATAAAACACAAGAGAGACAAGTGATGCACAATACAATTGCTCCCTACCCACTGACTGACACCCATCCTGACCCAGGCACTGATCAGTTCCTTCCGGCTAACTCTCCCCAGTTTATATATTGGGCATGACGTGCTGTGGTATGGAATACCCCTTTGGCTAGTCTGGGTCAGGTGTCCCGTCTCTTTTTCCTCTCAGCTTCTTGTGCCCCTCCTCACTGGCAGAGCACTAGACTGAAAAGCCCTTTATCAGAGTAAGCACTACTTAGCAACAACTAAAACACTGGTGTGTAGTCAGCATTGTTCTCAAGACTAAAGTCGAAAACACAGCACTGCATCAGCTACTAAGAATGAGAAAAAAAACTGTTACAGCCAAACCCAGGACAGATACACTTGCCAACTCAATCACATCTTAGTTTTTTCACAGAACTTATTTGACTTGTTAAGGTAATTATGAATTTTAACGCTGTTCTCTGGCAAACTGGTAGCCTGTCTTCTTGCAAGTTTAGTAGATGTACTTAAACACAGATGTCTATTAAATCCCCTATAATACTCCAGTTTCCTCAGTTTCCTTGTATTAGCTTACTAGCATCATTTAATATTTATGCAATGTAATACACATGATGAGAGAAAGCACATGCCTTCATTTAACAGAGGACAGTACAGATACTGTCCCATCAAACATGCAAGTATTTCCCTGGACAAATTACTGACTTCATTTGTGGTCTTTTTCACAAGACAGGTATCACACCATCCTCAAAAATTTTTGCCTTTATTCAAACTGAGAGGTGCTTTATATCTTCAGTATACTTGACAGATCATGACATATAACAAATGATCCCTTCCAGATCACTCTCTATGTACCTGATATGTAGTAGTAGACATGTTTACCTCCTACAGAGAACCAAATGACAAACACATACTATTTAAACAGCTACAGTAGAAGCACAGCACTAAAGTCTTTCCCTTTTCTTTTCAAGTACTTTCACAACTTTCAAAAAGCTGCTTAAAATTCCTCATGTCTCTTATTCTCATACACTTACCGCAGTAGTGTCTCAGCATCATCATAGCCAATGGGATGAACTGGAATTTTTGGGAGACCTACACCACTGGCTTTGTCTAATCGGTAGGTGTATTCTGAAAGCAAAAGACAGATATTTTCATATTTACAACTCTCAGAAGGACTCTGTACAGGTCACAGCACAGTCCTAACACTGGAGTCAGGGCTAACCATCTCACTTTCCTCAAATTCAGGCTGACATTTCTTCAGTGATTTCATTCCTTATGCTTTAGCAACATGTTTTCAGAGAGACACTAACAAAGGTTCTCCCATTCTGTCTGCAGTCATGTATTTAGAACTGGCCACAGCAGCAACCATATGACATGAGTCCTGGCATGAAAGATCTTACTGTTGCCAGCAGGGGCTCCTGTGGAGGGAAAGCAGCTCAAACCCTGCAGAAAGGAGAACTACAAAAGCAAATAAACTGGTGAGCTGTGTAAGCTGACTCCTTGCTGACTTACGGATGAAAAGCAGAAGGAAAGAACTATGGCTTCAGCTGTTGAATACTTGTGTCATGATCTCTGGGCTAATTTCGGTATGTCTGTGAAGTTAAGCAGCCCAGCACTGCACTGTGTGGCTCCCTTAACATCTCCCTCACTTTCTCTCCTGCACCGTTTACAGAAGTGGCCTACTGATGTGAAGCCCAAGTCTGCCTCTTTTGAGCACAGAAGGATCAAGAAAATATGTGTTTTGCTGCACGGGAAACACTTGCAATCCCCACTACCTTCCTCCTCCCTTTCCTGAAACCAGGCTCTCAGAACATGACTTCTCCAGCATCACTCACCTTTTGCAGGATAACCTGGTGTCAGAGGATCCCCTGCCCCATTCAGGTTTAATATATTTCCACGTTGGGCTCCTCCACCTGGAAGGTTCCAGCCATTTGGATAAGCATCTACTCCTGGGGCACAGTAGTCAGCAGGGTCAGAGTACAGAATAACTCCCTTGGCACCTGCCAATTCAGCATTCTTCACCTGCAAAGTACATCTCCGGTCCCTATCCAGTCCTTTATAGCTTGACACCAGAGTTCAGGGAGGGCAAAAGAAATTATTATAAATTACAATCATTCCTCAAGGCCTTTTACAGTGCTTAGGCTAAGTAAATGGCCCACAACTGTCTCATATAATGAAATTTCCTGAATGTATATATGCAGATATTAGGTTCCATATGAAAGTAAGAGGTTTTCTAGTTAGGACGTAACTGGAGTGGCAAGGAACACATTCTTCAGAGTATTACTACATAACCTGAGTTTGTATTGGGTCATCCAGATCAATACAGTCAACTGGCTATTGAGATGTACACATCATGGATGGAAAAAAAAACTGTATCACATCGATGCAACCTTATCTTTAAGTTAGTCATACTTGTTATTTACATTATTTACCTTAAGCATCTCCTGACGGTATCTCAGTATACAGAGTACACAGGAAGATTATTACTATTGAAACTGTCTTTTGTTGTGAACAAGACTAACTCCAAAGAGTGTGCATCTTATGCTTATTAAGGCAGAAGGACTGCACACTGTTTTCTTCTTAAAAAGCGTTCTCATGCAACTTTTTTATCATATAATACTAGTTGGTAGAACACGAGAGAACATATATGACATTCTGACATCCCAATCTGTTTTGCTACTAGATGTGATGGTAATGTATAGTGATTGACAACTAATCCTCAACAGTTTTAAATTTGGGTACTTTAATCCGCAAATATCACAGCTTTTTTAGGAAATACAGTACTTGCCTTCATCTGCTATCCTATTCTTGCACACTATTAGGAAGTCAGAAAATGACAGGACGGTTCTACAGATTTTATACAGGCTTTCAAATTCTTCAGTATATAAACAATCATTAGAAATACTGTCACAACAAGAAACATGTCATCCCTTTGTGCCAAAGAGGGCACGTGATTTCCAAAACGCAGGACAACTGCCCCTCTAGATATTAGTAACTCTGAGGTGTTTGTATTTCATTTTAAGAAAAGATTCATAGACAGCAACACCTTCTTCAATTTTTAAGTCTTTTCCATTCAGATGGTATCTTTAAGAGCAGTAAATAGTTTAGTGAAAATATCATCTGACACAGAATATGAGTCACATGTCACTTTTCACTGGTGGAAATGGTATGTATGTAAACCAGTAAGTTACCCACTTAGTTCACAGATTAGTCAACAGGATATAAGGATTCCAGAGAAGGACTCTTCATCAGGGACTATAGTAACAGGACAAGGGGTAATGGGTTTAAACTTAATCAGAAGTTCAGGTTGGATATCAGGAAGAAGTTCTTTACTGTGAGGGTGGTGAAGCACTGGAACAAGTTGCCCAAAGAAGTGGTAAATGCTCCATCAGTGGATGTGTTCAAGGCCAGGATGGCCAGAGCCTTCAGCAACATGGTCTAGTGTGAGGCATCCCTGCACATGGCAGGGGGGATGGAACTAGAGGATCTTAAGGTCCTGTCCAACCCTAATCATTCTATGATTCTATAATACGATATAACATTCCAGCAAGGAGATTCAGTGTTTGATACCCTTTGGTAACTAACAAATAGAAATTACAGTCCTGCCCAAATTAGGGTCAAATTAATTTTTGTACAAGAGTCAAACACACTTAAAGTAGACTTTTTATATCCCTACTACAGAAATAACTTGAGTGTGTGCCTGAAGTATGCACATGATTATGTCCTTTCCTGTCAGACCATGGATATCTACAGAAATCCATTGTTTAAAAATATTTATATGATAGGGACATTGAATAAACAAATACAGAATTTAGAATAATGTCCCTATAGTTATAGTCTATGCCTGGTGTACATAAACCATTACAAAGAAACACACTACAGGCATCTTAAAGCACAGCTGAACCAATAGGGAAGAATAGGCTAGTTCAGAATTAGAGTATTACCCAAGAACATTAGTAATATTTTGAAAGAATTTATAGTATGAACATGAATATAACAATATGTTTTCCAACTTACTTTTCTCCTATAAAAGTATTATATACATAGCAAATATAGATTTGATATCTTCTACTAAAGAATGTTTTTTGAACACAGCTCTATGAAAACTCACACAAAAATCTCCAGACCAGTTTAGGTAAGTATTTCAGTCTCCTGAAAACGACTGAAGGACTGCCCACGTAACAATTTTGTACAGACGCATTACCTTATTTCCTCTGAAGATCTTCCCATATCTGGCAATGACAATCTTTCCTGTACAGTTAATTCCCATTTCACGTTCTAGCTTAAAGAAGTCCTCGGTGCGGCCATAATTCACATATACTAACTCACCCTGATAAAAAGAGGTAGAATTTGGAACAAGAATGTCAGTAAGCTGCCACAAGGAGCATGTGATCTAGTAAGAGAACAAGCTGCGAACAATGAGCTCTGGGACTGGTTGCAGTATGAATACTTTTTTGATCATGAGACAATGGTAGGCAAGTGAGTGACTTCTAATGAATTTAGACTTCTATCACCCAAAGCTGCCAGACTTTGTCCACAATGGAGAATGTCAAGTGTGAATTCTGAATCACAAACTTACAGTAAGTGCTCAGAATACGGCATTTACTTTTCTTAGTCTGCTTAAGCTGTAGTCAGTCTCAGACAGCTGGAGGTATTTTGGACCCTAGTACTACCGTAAATATCAACTGTATTTTATGATTAGACTGAATGATGCCAATATCCTATGAAATTCTCAGGACATAATTCTTACTCAATACAGCAGAAGATAAAGGTGGTTGACTGTGAAAATAAATACATCTTGCACATGAATAAAATATTCTTCATGATTGTATCTGAACCATGTTATTCAGTATTTGGTGCAGGATTCATCTTCCTTCATGTCAGCTACCTAAAGTTGTGTGCATTGTCTAAGAAGGTCCTGTAGTGCACTCCATAGCCAGTGAAGAGCTGAGAAGTTCTCCGAGAACTCACCCTTTCCAGGAGAATTCATCCAAAACCTATTTTAAACACCTGTTTTAGGCCCTCTGGATATAACTCGCATTGATTATATGTAAAAGACTATTTTACAGTAAATGCCTATAAAAAGCCTCAAAGACTGACTTAGGGAAGATGCCTAAACTAGACATCTAAACTAAAATTAGGACACAGGAAACTCTTCCTTAGTGCCTTTCTCCATATTACCATATACCTCCAGAGAGATCCTAAATTTAATTTCAAAAAATATAAGTTTTAATCTCTCATATTGATAAAAGTTGCTTACTAGACATTCCGCTGGTCTCATGTAACAGCATGCACTATGTCCTGATAAGACTGTGGTACAATCATTTTGACTGTACTGGTTTCATCACTAATCTGCTCAGTTGCAATTTCTTTTTAAATTAAGCAAAAAGAACTCAGGATAAATTCATTAAATAAAGGGAGCTGTATTTAAATAAGGCAAACAGTTTCACACCTAGTAAGACTCTGGTCCTCTCTATTCAGAGAATAATTCATAAACAACGATTATTCTTGGGGAGGCTTTTCTGAATTTCTGGAGTAGTTTTGCCTC
Organism: Coracopsis vasa; assembly: GCA_026283785.1. NCBI lineage: Eukaryota > Metazoa > Chordata > Aves > Psittaciformes > Psittacidae > Coracopsis > Coracopsis vasa. The sequence continues at coordinate 17,273 of JANHGB010062874.1, forward strand.
TGAGTAAAATCAGGTGTACCTACCAAAGTCAAGAGTTCTTTCAGTCTATTGATATTAAGCAAAAGGGGAATTTTGCCCTTCATTTTAACATAATTTCTTTAGGATATCTTGTACAGAATACCTACATGTGTAGGCTGCTGTATTTTTACGACAAATACAAAAAATGTCCATTTCAGTAGTTTGGCTTATATACTTGCAGAACGGTAATTATAATTATTAACAGCAACCAGCAGGGTTTTCACATTCAGGGCCTTTGTTCTACAATGAAGTGTACACCAAGTTAACATGAAAGTAACATTTTCTGGTGAATACCTGTTCACACTTCACAGGGCTTTAAATGATGTCTTTGATTAAGTAGATGCCATCACATAAAGCACAGAACTGTTGTGATCTTTAGCAGAAGCTCTCATAAATAATCTGATATAAAGTATATAATCTGTATTCATAGCCTTTCTCCTGGTGTTGGAGAATAATTCATAATTATTCCATCTCTAGATATCTGAAACTACATTAAAAGGTATTTATTTGGAGATTCTGGCAATACTTGATATATTGCATAGTAAATCAGGCTTCCTTCATTAAATTATTTTAGCACCTCTGAAAATTTTTCAACTTTGATTAACAGGACTAAGAACTACATCAATGTGATAAATTTCTCATTAGAACATTGCGACAGTTTTCTACCATAACACAAGCTTTGAGAATGTAGTGTGGATTCATCAAATGTCTTATCTGGGCTCTTTTAGCATAAATAGAGATCTCAAGCACACCTCTGACTTGTGACCATCATTAACTAGATAGGAGTACTTCTGCAGCCAATTAAAAAGGAAGTGAAGAGGAGAATTTTCCCATTATTTATGATGCTAACGTTCCAAACTACTACTTGCTGTCTGACGGAATCCGACTTTGCTGCTTTGCTTGCTTTCTGCTAAATATTTTGGTTAAAAGAAGTTTTTTCTCAAAACTTAACTTTTTTCATTCAACTTCTATTAGGATTTAGTTAAAATACACCACACAGAAGAAACATACTTTTTCTGACTATCTATCTGCATAACAGGCGAGGATGTATTTGATCTTCCATATAGAGAACCTAGAAATGAGTGGGAACTACATCTAAACCTCTGCAGGGTCTCACTCTAGCAGGCAAGTAGCTGCTATCTCACTCTGACATTTTTCAACCTTCAAAACACTTTCACTTGTTTTTAGAAAGCAGCTTCAGGAAAATGTAACAGTTCAGCAGCACTGAACTGCATTTCCACAACTCCCCGATTATAGCACTCACCCAGAAAATGTGTGAGCTGCCTTCCTGGCCTTTCTTAGTACGAAGAACTTTGACCATTTCTCCCACTTTCCAGGAAGGTGGCCTACTTGTGAGACTACAGTCTTTCCCTACTTTACAGTCTTTTCTTTCCTTGAAATTGGGGCTTTATACAGAAATAGTTCAAAAAAATAATGAGCAGAAAGAGAACCTATGACTGATGACTGTACTTGGAAAGCTCCAAATATCGCTCTCCACAGTTTAGTTCTAGTATTTAATAAAAAGTTTTTTAACACAAAACATGTAAACAGGCCTGGGAGAACTCAGAAGAACCCTGAACACACTGAGCATTTCCACTGCTGAGCTGCTTATACGCTGTTTGCAGTACAGCTGCAGACAACTGCTCACTGTTGTGAGTAATAACTCTCTGGTAACACTACAGTGTCAGCACTAACAGCGCTAGCTAGGTACCTGAAGCTTTTGTTCAGGTATAATGTAGATGAACATAAGCATCGTATTTTGAAAAGACAATCTGCCTTTTAGGTGTTGGTTTGTTTGGGGTTTTTTTTCAGAAGCAAAGGTCTTGTATTTAATTAAAATAATTTTCTAAAGAAGGAAGCAGCAGCTTCTTAAAACTTGTTTTATTATTTCCCATATCCCATCACTTATGTAGCTCTCCCCAGATCAAACAAAGCAGTGAGGTTATTCTGTCTTTCTTTGGGAATACTATGTTACAATCCAAAGTCAGAACTTACTTATTATGTTCCAAAATTCCCACATGCTCAAAGCTCACATATCATAGGGTACAGACTATCTGCCTGGTTCTCCAGCTGCCTTTGAGTTTCTGAGGCAAATGAATAGAGGATACCTATGAATATAGAATACCTTTACTGGACTTGCACAGCTTATTAACAAACCAGTAAATACAGGACTCTAATACTGGACTCTGTGAGTAAAAGCACTGTTAGCAGGTTTTGAAGTCAGATCCAACTTTAAAGCAGCGATTGGACCATATGACAACAACAGTATCTTTCCTGTCTTTTCTAATCTTGCAAAATATTAGTGGAAACTACTAATTCATGATAGCATAGAAAACTCCTGTTACACAGGCCAGCTTTATAAAAGAAAGCCCATCAGGTGGTACCGTCTGTACAAGATGGAAAGGATTAGTGTTAAGCTCAGATCACAGCAACACTCTTACCACCAGCCAGAAATACCAGCAAAAGCCATTTTCAAGCATACTGTTCACTGTGCAGTTTACATCTGTCAGCATGAGCTTTGGGCAGGCAGCATTTTGAAAATTAGACTGTTCATTTGACTTTGTAAATGTAACAGTCGTATTTGTTCACTAAGATGGGAAACAATGGTGCATAGTCAGAGAAATACCTGGATAAGCTTATAGTAGCTGACAACATTAAAGATTTATTGCCAGATTTTTTAAGGAAAAGGTAAAAATAAAATCCAGTTCTCACTCAAACTAGAGAAAAAAAACTAAACATGTACGCATGACTGCTCAATTTGAACATTGCTCCATTGCAAAACTCCCAAGAACATCAGAGCTAGGACGTCTTTCCTACTGCTGATATGTCAGGTCCAGGAATTTCACATCATTCTGTATCGCTCTATGCTATTGTGTGCTATGCTGTGCTACATTACACTATGGTATTCCATCTTTTCTATTATTTCTGTTTCTGTCTCTATTTCTATTTCTACTTCTGTTCTTACTTCTATTTCTCTGTCCGTTTCTATTTCTGTTTTTATTAATATCTACTATGTTACCTCAGGCATTCCTTGGGCTGAAAATGCACTGTAGGGTGGCACCACATCTTTAACAGCCTCATATCCTGGAGGGGGAGGCTCAGATAATGAGGTGTTGAAAATCTAGTGGGAAAGAAGAAAACAAAGTAAACCAAGCAACATGGAAAAGAAGTACTGTCTGTTCAGGCACATTTTATATGCATTTGCAGTTTAAAGGACTCTAGAACTCATTAGAACTCTAAATGAGTAGTGGCCAAAACTTTACTGAGCATCTTTTTCAGTATGCAGGTTCAGTGTGTGATCCTGCAAATCCCATCTCACTCTTCACACAGAATCCTGCTGAAATAAACACAGGGTCCCTTATTTGTTCTTAGCACAGCAGACAAGAGCAGGTTAGATCATAACGGTAAAACACACTTGTATTCTGCTCATCCCTGGAACCTTTACATGCACTAGAGCTGCTGTGTAATGAGCTGATGTTAATTGGGATAGTACATCTCAAGGCCTAAACTCTAATCTTCAAGAAACTGAAATCAGCAAAATTGCCAGTACTGTGTAATGAATCAATGAAAATAACGATGGTGATCATAGCTGCTTTCCTCTTATTAAATAACAGAATAATTTTAAAACAACTGAGTTACATAAAGCAATTCTCTTATATAATTCTCCTTTAATCCCTATATGTCAGTATGCTATATGAATCAGGACAATTATTACTATTTCTAGCACATACATTATGAAACAAAGATAAAAATATAAAAGCAAACTGGAGCCCCTGACTTTTGCGCGATTCAAATCAGGCCCACGACCACCAGCAGAGCAGTGGACAGCTTTCCCTCCCAGTCTTCCCAGATGTATGAAGGTGATTTTGTCCTCTACTTGCAAATACTGCTGTTTTCTGTACCTCATTTCCATGCTCATCAATTATTGAGATGTAGTTGGGCTTAGTGTCATCAGGATAAGAGAGCAAGACATCATAATGAACAAGCTGAACAGAATCCAAACCAAACTCCTTCCACTCAGCTTGGATTTGCTGTGCCAGATGAAGGTTCTCCTTTGTTCCTGCTAGGTGAGGAACCTGTGTAAAATTGCTAGAGAAAAAGAAGCAATGAGTCAGGATCAGGCATTGCAGCTCATAATCAGAACTCTTCTTAGCCTAACTGGAAATAAACCCTCTAGAGATGCCCAGGTGTGCCCCTGCTAAATCAGGACTGTATAAATGCTTCTGCCTATCCCACACATAAGTTGAGGTAAAAGGTTTCAGTCTGTCTTGAGCTACCACAGGTGTTTGTATTTTCCTTGCAGTGTGGCTTAGCAAGAATGGACTGAGGACATCAGAGGTGGGGTCTTGTCCTTGCTTTATTCCTTGTCTTCTGGGTGACCTTAGGCCAATCACTGCAATGCATAATGAGACTGACCTTCCCTGTTAAGTGATAAAAGAATTGAGTATAATTATCATTTTGTATTCAATTTAGAAAGGTGCATCATTACTCTGATCCCTACTTTTGTGCTCACTTTTGGTCCCTGCAATCCAAAAAAGATGTAGATAGGCTGGAGAGGGTCCAGAGAAGGGCCACGAAGATGATTCAAGGACTGGGAAGCCACATGAGGAAAGGCTGAGAGAGCTGGGCTTGCTCAGCCTAGGAAAAAGAAGGTTCAGGGGAGACCTTATCACCATGTTCCAGTACTTAAGGGGTGGCTACAAAGAAGATGGAGACTCTCTTTTTTATGAGGGGTTATGGCCACAGGTTACTCCTGGGGAAATTCTGGCTGGATGCAAAAGAAAAATTTTTCCCAATGAGAACACTCAGCCATTGGAATAATCTCCCCAGAGAAGTGCTGGATTCCCCAACCCTGGACACTCCTAAGGTTTGGTTGGACAGGGTGCTGGGCCATCTAGTCTAGGTCATGCTTTGACAAGAAAGGATGGATCAGATGATCCTTGAGGTCCCTTCCAACCTGTATTCTATTATTCTATGATATTTAACTAAGTGGATATTCTCCTTGGATCCCACTATTTTAATTAATTTTGGCACAAATATCGATTTATTTAAAAGTTCACTCTGAGCGTGTCTTGTTGGCAAATAAGAGAAAGTTCACAGTGGCTTAGAAAGAAGAAACAGAAAAACTCAACAGCTTGTGACTTAAAAGTCATGCAGCATGAATAACAAGCAGTGAAAGACACCATAAACAGTGTGCAACCCATTGTCTGAAAAAAAGATTGCCCAGACCATTGAGAAAGCACAATACTGATGTGAGCTGCAGGAATTCCAGCTGAATAAGGCTATTATCATGATGTTCTCATCATGTCATATGACTCTGCCATCCACATGCCACAGAAGCACGTGTCGCACCAGCTGGTGTTAATGAAGGAAATTGGATCTTTGAGAAGGAAGGGGTATAAGATTGGGAAAAAAAATTAATTCTTGAGTTTGAGTGCGAACAAAGCCATCAACAAAGCACTGGGAAAGTACTATACACTTAAGATAGGATACAGGATAGGCTAGGTTTGGAGTAGGGTGGGATGGGATGGAACAGAACAGAACAGTAGAGTAGAATAGAGTAGCATAGAAAAACTTCAGTTGGAAGGGACCTGCAAGGATCATCTAATTCAACTGCCTGAGCAATTCAGGGCTGACCAAAAGTTAAAGTACACTATTAGGGCCATTGTCTAAATGTCTCTTAAACACTGACAGGCCTGGAGCATCAACCACCTCTTTAGGAAGCCTGTTCCAGGGTTTGACCACCCTCTCAGGAAAGCAATGCTTCCTAATATCTAGTGTGAACCTCCCCTAGTGAAGATCTGAACCATTCTCATGCATTCCCTCCCTGGATACAAAGAAGAGATCAGCATCTTCCTCCTAAGGAATCTGTAGAGAGCAATGAGGTCACCCCTCAGCTTCCCTTCCAAACCAGACAAACCCAAAGTCCTTAGCAGCCAAGTGCTGCCAGATAAAACCATGTTCTTCTGATAATGTCAACATCTAGTACCAACACTACTAAAAGCCCCTGTTACAGTGACAGTACCATTATCTGGAGGACATACTGAACTACGAGCAGTTATGTGTTATTGTTAGAGCCAATGGCTCTTTTCTGTAAGAGTTAGGAATGTTCAAGTCTCATGTTTTCATTAAAATTTGACTTATGAAACAACATACCCCTGCATTATATTCCCATTTAACTGAATATTGCTTCATTTTCTCTTCTAACCTGTTGACTGCCTGTACTGGTGTTTCTGAGCAGTGACTAAATATCTGCTATGTTTTACCACAGACCTGGCTTCATGACAGTAAATGAGGTGCAATGCTTCCTGCTGGCATAGATGCAGTGAGTTTAGAAGGCAGAAACCAGGCCTTTGACAGAGATGTTTAATTTTCTAGAAGCCAAAACACAGGTTAAAAGACTGTAAAAAAAATCCCAAGCCTTCAGTTTTCAATGTTCATATAGTCCAGGACATGACTGTTATGTAGTAATGAGAAGGCACTTTCCACCTCGTTTACCTGCAATAGTTTGTGACAATTGCAGTTAAAATGAAATCAGAGGAATTGCTTCAATCTTATAAACCAAAATGGTTTTAGTAATTTTTGTAGCAAGATACAACTACATGCTAAGTAATCAGGCTGTGATTTAAGGCAAACTCAAAGCTGATAATTACTCTCAAAACAACTGATACTCTAACACTTTCTTTACACAGAAAGTAAATTTCTATCAATAATCTATGGCTCCTAGTCTATTATTGGCTAGAATAAATACATGTTTTTAACAAATATTACACTCTCCTAAGAGAAAAAAAAAACCAACTGTTTAAAAGATACCTAAAATAAGCAAATAGTACATCAGCTTCCTCATAGTTAGAGCTTCTAAATTACAGAAATTGAGTAATTATCTACACTGTCATCTTCAATTGTTTGACTTTTCAGGAACAAATGTCAACAACTTTACTTCTAGGATTCAATAAAAGAAACAGAATATACTTAAAATTACGTAATTTAAAGGGTAGATGAAATTAAAAACATACTGGGAAAACCATGGTCTTAAAAAAGACTCTAAAGCTTTAAGACTATTAGATTTATTATGACCAGTCTATTGTACTATCAGATGTCTACCTGGTATCTACTATGTCTGCTCCAGCTATTCACTGTGCAGAGGGAGAGAGCTTGGAAACATCTTTCTTCATGAAAGTGAGTACAAAGCGAGTATAAGGTTGGAATGGTGACAGATAACACATAAATTTGGTCACAGCATGACAAAGTGTGAGGGGAGAGTATCAAAAAGGTACTAAGGCCTAAGCTGTAGGAAGAACTAAAGGCTCTAACACTATGATTTTCTTCTCTTTCACATTGGTGTAGTCCACTATTTTCTGCTTAATCCCTCCTGGTTTAAGTTCACTCATACAGCCTAACTTGAAGTGAATGATTTTTACATAAAAACAAATGTAAGATAAACATTTTTGTAGGCTGAACCTCTGCGTAAGTGTACAATCATTCACCAAATACTGACCAAGAGCTTGGCCAATTTTTAATTACTGTAAGTACTAAGATTACTGACAACTCCTCAAGTGTTTCCAACAAAAACACTGCGTGTGAGAGGAGCTAACATGGACTGTTTGTCAATCACAGCTCACTGGGACACATAACATAAAACCTACAGCTGAGAACCTGCACAGCATCCTCTGCCTGGTGGCAACATTGGACTGCTTCCTGGTTGAATTACTTTGTTTTCTTTTTCACACTGATTAGTCTACACATTGCTTACTAAAGAAACTGCTTGATGTTTTCAGCTTTCATTTCAGCCATAAATGCCGCCTTCATGTGCTCATGAGGACTCACAGGTGTCTTCTTCTCTGTAGGTTTTGCAAACCAGCCTGTACAACACACCAAAATGCAACAGTAAAACCACCAGAGCAATATTCCCATGACACACACCATTTCTCTTTGGTACCACCAAAAGATTTTCACTGTGCATTTTACAACTGGCTTTATCTTAGCTCAGACAAGCAGCCACAACCTAATGCCTGCTGCAAAGCCGATGGCAGTGATAGTCTCCCACACAGTAACAGAACTTAATTTACCTAGGTAGATACTGAGGGAAATAAAATATTAGATTATATTTATTCATCAGTTATTTTATGGTAGATGCTAAGGAGACTTATCTATCTTCCTTTAGCACCAGAACATAATGCTGTCAGTCATGTCAGTCCTATCATTCACCGCAGTAATAAGGTTTTACAAAACCGCACAGAAACACAGACACTCTTTGCAAGGAAGAGATGTCTTGCAACTCCTTTCTCACTCTCTGGTCTGTCTGGCTCTTATTCTGGAATCCTTCCCTTACTGTGCAGGCCTTATCAGAGTAAGTGATATGAGGAACACCTGGCTAGAAAGTGTTTCTGACACCTGTTTTTATCTTTAAGTTAGAGACTGGACACGTTCAGTGCAAATGCAGTAGCAGTTGTAGGGGTAATGTGAATGAGAACTGGTGGGGAGCAGAGCGCATAACCACCTGGCACCCGTGATGCACTGGTCCCTGGCACAGCAAAAGGCTCTTTCCACAGGAGAACGGAATTCAGTCACTACTTCCCGATGGCACGAACTCAAAGTACATACCAAAGGGCATTTCAAAATACAAGTGACTCTTTTGTTTTCCTTCCTCCCCCAAACTGAACCTGATCCATCTGTGAACCAAAGGGGAGGAATCTCTTGTAGCAGCAGCCCATATATCTGCCTCTTGGGCAGACGGGGAGGTGGGACATTAAATTAAGGTTATTTCACCCATTCCTCCAGCCCCATATAGGGCCTTTCTGCCTATGGCTGGTGCGGTTTCAAACAGGAGGGTCGAGGGACCTGTCTTCTATCTCCTCTTCACAAACATAACGCTTCTTCTTCCGCCTGTCAAACAGGCATAGGCCCCTTCTGCGGAAGACCTGGAAGCCCCAGAAGCGGCCGGTGACTGCTGGTGTGAAGGCCGGGAAGGGAGGCGTCGGCTGCCGAGCACGGCCTCACCTCGGGCATTCCAGGCACAAAGCCCCGGGGCTGCAACCCGCCCGCTCCTTCCCCCGACCCGGCCCTTCCTCGGCCCGTCTCCGCGCCACCTCCTTCCGTGCCCGGGAGAGACCCCGGTCGGGAGGAGGGTTCGTCTGCACTGTACCGATGAGGAACCCGAGGAGGAAGAGCCCCGCCGCTGCGGCCAGCACGACAACCCGGCAGCGGCCGCAGGCTGCCCTGTGGCCGGCCGACTGCGTGTCGGTGCCGAGCG
>JANHGB010062878.1:0-16418 GCA_026283785.1 Coracopsis vasa
GGGGTGGTGACACAACTACTATCCATGGGCAGCCCATTGCAGTGCTTGACAGACCTTTTGGTGAAGAAATTTTTCCTTATATCTAGATTGGATGGGGCTTTGAGCAGTCTGGTCTATTGGAAGGTGTCCCTGCCTATGGCAGGGGATTGGAACTAGATTTAAGGTTCTTTCCAACCCAAACCATTCTATGATTTTATGATCTAAACCTCCCCCGGCACAACTTGAGGCCATTTCTTCTTGTCCTATCATTTGCTACTTGGGAGAAGAGACAGACCTCCAACTCACTACATCCTGCTTTCAGGTAGCTGTAGAGAGTGATAAGGTCTCCCCTCTGCCTCCTTCTCTCTAGACTAAAAATGAATTATACTGAGAAACTTTGAGTCTCCTTACTTGCAAGGATAATTAAACTATTGCAGACAGGGATAAATAGAACCACTGTTTGCCTGGTTTTCATGTCACTGGAGTCCCACAGAAAGAAGGAGGATTGTCCATTACCAGATCTGTTTCAACAGGTTAAGGAAATGTTTTAAGTCTCTGTTAGCTAAATCATGACTGAGCAGATTCAATTTCCATGGATTCCCAGCCTGCAGCTGCTGTGTAGTGCTGAATTGGCAAAGGGAAAGGAAATAATGTGCCGAACCCCACCACTTTACAGCTCTGGGACATGTGGGACCATGGCCATGCTATCACCTGATAGAGTGAGCATTAGATCGATACAACACCTTTGGCAGCCATAACCTCCAGGAGTTAACTCCTCACATTATGGGAGACGTTATGGCTTGGATTGAATCACCACTGAGAAGCTTGTATTTCTGGCTGCTCTTTAGTCTCTACTGGCTTGATCTGGCCAACTTCATAACTTCACAGCTAAAACATGAGTTCTGGGCTGACAGACACTTCACCCAGACACTGCAACTTGCAGCCAGCAAAGCCCGCTGCTTCTTACAAACATCATGGTCTATCAGGTTTTACCAGTATCACGTAAAATTGCTGACGTGTCCTTACAGAGTTAATAACCCCAGCTGCAATGAAGCTGATCTCATGATTAACTTCAGGCAGACGAGAAATGGCTGCAACTTAAGGGCTAGGAATGAGATTTAGGAACAGGTTCATACAAAGAGCAGCAGATGAAGGTAGGCACTTTTCAGGCAACCAGAAAATAACATGCACCTTTCTGAGACAACCAGCATCTCTAGACATCCTGTGTTTCATTAATGGACTTGCCTTTCCTATGCATGTCCCATAATGCCACATTCAGGCTGCCCATCTCTGCAGGGAGCCAAGAGAGGGGACTAGCAGGGGGTGAGGGCAACCCTTCACCCAACAGACATTGTCCAGGGGCTCAGTCCCACAGAGTACATCAAGGGGTGAGCCTGGACCAGGGTGTCCCATCAGGAGCAAAAGGAGATGGGGCTGGAGACAGGGCTGGACAGAAGCACCCTGTAACGTATCCAGGACAGGCTGAGATGAAACAGGGTTCTGGACCTCAGATAGGGTGGGGAGGCCACAGAGGAGGCTGGGCAAGGCAGTGAGGACTTAACTCCTGAGTGTTACCTACCTATGTGGGTCATATTTTATTTCTGCATATTCACTGCTCAGTTGCTGGCATCCCTGGACATAACAAAGTCCTCTGGCTGCACAATGAGTGGTCTTTACAAGTGACACTTCCTAGCATATGAAGATCTTCCCTGATGGATCTAGAAACATCAAAAGCCATGATCATATTAGAAGTCACAGTGTCTAACCCAGGAGAGAAAGGCTAGGCATCTCTCCACCTGTAATACCTGATAAATGAGCAGTGTGACACTGTTCACAAAGCCCCTGAGTTTGTCGACAAGCCCAGTGTTTCTTCTCCTCCTGAATTCCATTCAGTCCTCCATTCTGATATCTCCATGATGCCTGACAAGAAAGATTAGATACAATAGCACCTTGATACAGAGCAAATCTCTAAGTGTGATTAGATTAGAGCATCCTGAAATGTCTTTGGGAGCTCCTACCATCTTCTCATCACCAACCATTCACTAACCACCTACTTTTCCACACTGTTTATAGGTATTTGAAGCAGCACCGAGCTTAATATAGATCCATAAGGGATTTTAGTTGGGAATTCCCCTCCATTGTGAAAAATGAACATTTTTCTCTATCTTATATCAGTATTTGCAGCTTGCCTTATCATATGTGTGGAGAAGTCTGTGACCTGTTGGGGGAACTGCTACTAAGCTAAAATATTTCAGGTGGAATCCCATTCCTTAATTTCCCCTTATCACGTAGCAATACAGAGGGTATGAATAGCCTGAACAGAGTATATTGATTAGCAATTCCTGAGAAGAAAGACCAAACATTTCCCTTTCAGAAGTGGAGCAGTAATGTAAGTTATTACCCTTCAGACCACAAAGCCATCAAATTAATCATCTGTGAACATCAATAACAGCTATTTATATCCATGATGCAATATAAGGAAAATCACCACCAACCTGGAAGGAAAGCTGACACTATTGTCCACATCAGGGAACAACATGTTTCATCACTTGCTTAAATGGTTACCAGGTTCCTGCTCTTTAGTTTAGATATATATTAAATATTTATCAGAATAATATATATTTGAATCTACATTAAATCAGAAACAGACATGTGCAATACAAGAAACGTTCAGTATCCATGTCAAGATACACAGAAGAAAAACAAACTGCATAGTAAGAAATGACACAGAATCATCATGTTACGTACAACTGCCAAGTGCTGCAAAATGTTCTAGGTGTCTCCTGGAAATACAGAGACATGCTGTTGATAGTCAAGAGTTTACTCAACTTGAAAACTCTAGTTTGCTTAGAGTTTGAAAACCACGTTTTTAGGTGTAAAAGAAAGAGGGGAAAAGGGAGTTGGAGAGAGTAAGGAATATTTTATCATCTATACCGTATCTTAAAGAAGATATTCTCACACCGCACCACTGAATGCTTTAACGTGCCAAGCCAAAGCAGCATGACATCATCTGATATCAGATAAACACAAGCTAAGTTTCAGCAGGATTTATTTGGATGTTGCTGTCTAAAGTCAATTAAAACTGACTTCATTGAAAGCTGAGTCCCAGCTCAACAAATGCAGAACAGACAGACCGAAGACTGAAGGAACACAGGTAGAAGTGATTTGCTGCTCTGAATAGAGCATTGAGAGCACTTCATTGCCACTGCCCAAGCCACGTCCCAAGCCCCACTGAAAAACCTTGGTACAGTCCAGGAAGATTTTATGGGTTACTCCTGGCAAGATAAGCAGAAGTATTTCAGTAAAGCTTTCTGTGGCTGGCTCTGAATGCTTACATCCTTTACTCTTCTCTGCTTTTTCCACATCCTATCCATGCTAATAAACACCAAAATTTAGGGAAGACAATAATGGCTGCTACAGGAACCAGTACACTAAAAATACACTTTCACAGAGAAGAATTTACAATGCAGAACACTCTGTATTGTATGGCATTTCCAACAATGGTTTTATTTTTCTGGAAGAAAAATATATGGTGTGTAGCCCCTCTCCTTAGTGCTGTACTTTTAGGCTAGTGGTCATATTCTTCTCTTCTCTTCCCTTTTTTAATTCTCTTTCCCCATACATACATGCTATTCTGTACAGTCACAGTTGTCAGGGTAATGTCCAAACACCATGGATTAACAAAAGCATGAATATATCTTCTTCATTTAGGTGGACAGAAATGCTATATTATGAATTACAATTGACAGGGACTTAGCGTTCTGCTTGTACAGCCAATAACATGTCATCTCTGAGAAAGTACATCAGAGTTTATATGTAACACCTCACTTGTAAACTGGTGAATGTGACTGGAGAAAGCTGTGCAGGAAAAGTAGTAGCTACCTGGTTTCTCAAACATCACATCCCAAAGCTCTCTTTCATTGCTTCAAACAGCAGCCAGCTTTTTAAAGCTTATTTTATGTAACCTGCCAGGAACACAGCCTGAGGTTTGTGTGGCTGCAGGCTGTGCAGTGTATAAACAAGAAAGCTGATACGTGCATGCAAACAATTTCCAGAAACAGAAGAGGCTTGAGGGATTACGCACGTTTTCCAGAAGAAATCTGCTGTTATCAGCTTCAAAGAGAAAGTTCGTTTATCAACTGTCTAAGCAGGCAGCTTGATGTTAACAGATAAAGTTAGAGATACACCACAGTCCAGGTGCCTTTCACAAGTATGTGTCCCTGCCAAATACAGGTCCTTATTTGTGTTAACTGTTAAATCTCATGGCCAGTATTGTGCAGAGCCAATCTGTCAAGCAATCAGCCAACTGTTTTCTTCAAGCCTTACACACTGTGAATCTCAAATTCTCAGAGGACAGGGGCACACGTGTGCCAATGCCTCTGGCCCGGCAAGAAGTTTGAACTGACGCAGGCCACCGATGGGCTTGCAGAAGTAGCTGCATGTTATTTGAAATACACAGCAGTCTCAGCACGTGTGCCCACAGCTGATCTGACAGCCTGACACCCAGCTCACAGTCAGAGTTTCATCTCAAAACCTTCTGATAGAAGTTAACATCTCTAAAGTTACTTACTTTTTCAATACTCCTTAATGTGTTCCTGTCCTTTACGCTGCTATTTATCTACTAAACCACAAACTTGCATGTATTTGAAAGATATATTTGCTAACACACTGACTTCACAATGTATTTGTATTTGTAATTGAAAACAGGATTTCCCATAAAGTGCTCAGAGGAAAACTGGTACCATGTCAAGAGAAGGCAGCAGCAGGCTGTTATCACTTTGTACAAAACAACTATCCATATTAATATATCCATAATAACTTCCCTGTGTCCAAATAATACTGTGGTAAATCTGCCAAGTCCACAATTCATTTCTTAAGATAGAATTCTTTTAGTCTATCTTATTTGAATGAGAAGAACAAACAAAAACGCACAAAAAAAATCACAACCGCTTTCTGAAAAGCTGTAGTTTTGACTTCTACTGAAAGGAGTAACTTCAAAATAAAAATGTCTTAAAACGTTTTCTCCATTGCAGTGGGTGGAAGAGTAGTCCTCGAAAGTAAGTGTAAAAAACAGAGATGTTAATACTTTCCATATGCCTGTAAACAATACAAATACTTTTAATTACAAGAAAGGAAGAAAAAGGCTGGAAATCAACTATTTCCACCTGACACCACTTTTGATGAACTGTCAAATGCAAGAAAACAAGCATCAGCCATACTAAAAAGTGAATAAAAAACCTGAGTGACAGAAGCAGACTTTAATGGAGCAAAGCAATCAGCTTTCTCAGAAATTCACAAGTATGAGGTGCCCAGGCTCCTTTGGACCTCGGGAAGGTCAGGACTTAAAGCCAGAAGAGGACTCGCAGTAGGACAGCTGTTTGTCACCAGTGCATCCCCTTACCTAAGATATTTTGCTTTTAATAGCAGCTGTATTCTTAGCATAACATTTCTCATTGACTACTGGACCACTCAAATACACATATCAATTATTAGTTACATAAAAGGCATAAATTATTGATCCAGAAAATCAGCTAGGTCTTTCTTGGCTTTTGCATTAAGTCAATTATGCAGATGCGGAACACATAGAGTACACACTGGCAGGCAGAGTCAGACTCTGCAATAACACCTCAAACATATTTACTTACCCGATTCCCCAAAGCCAAACCTACGCGACTGCTACGAATACCAGCAAAACTGAGGCTATCAAGTTCTTGTATTGCCACCTCGTGGCTAATGCACGTATAACTTTATTTTGTTGGGAGGAAAGAAAAGATAAGGAATTCCGTGTGGTGCGTTACAAGCTAATAAATGCTCAAATCAAAGCAGAATTTTAAATTTAGTTACATTTAATAATAATACTTTTAAATGGAATGAGGCTTTCCTATGCAAGAAGAATAGGAATTGAATACTAGGTGAAAACTTAAGTAACCACCCCAGTTGTGATGTGACAGTTGTGCAGTCCCCCTTCAGCACAGCATTCTTGCTGGTGGGACACAAAAGGCAATGTTGCCACTAATAAGTAACTTCTAAATTAATCCAATTATGTAATTCTTCTGGGAAATTCTTGTAATAGTTTTCAAGGCCTCTGAGTAATTTGAAATTCAATTGATATGGAGACAATTAAGGTTTACAGGAAATGTTACCTTCTTTTGAAAATTAGATCCCACAATACTGTAGTGGTTATACTTGATATGTCCACATCTAGTTTAGAATAAGCAAAGGCAAAGGATCAGTGGACCCAATGAAAAGGAGGAAAACACAAGTCGAAGCAGCATCAGTGATTGACCACAGAATTGTTTGGATGCTCACCAGTGTCCACAGAGGCTTTCCATACTAACCTTTTGTTTCCACTTTAATTTCACATAGCAGTTCCCTGAACTCTTCAAGTCATTTCCTTCAAATCACTAAGGTGCTTGTATAGCTGCACTGGCAAGTAGAGGGAGTTTTAGCTTTCACATATGTTTTTATAATCTGAAATCAGAATTTGTTCCTCCTTCCCTTCAGTGTCAGCACCATCCAGAATCCAAAATCAGACAGCAGGGATAAAGGACTCATCCTTGAACAACTCCATTGAAAAAAAAATAACATTCTTATTCTCATTATTAGTTCTTCTTATTTCTTGTTCTAATTGACATTATTTATCCAAGTATGTTGCCATGAAAATAATTATCGTTTTGAGGCTATGCTATTTATCACAAGGAAGGCTAAGCCTTTACTATCAGTTCTGGTTTTTTTTGTGCAAATGCTTGCAAAATGCCTGCAAACATCATTTTCTTACTAGGCTAAATTAAATTGCATTATGATTAATAAGAAGACGATCACATACAAAGCCTGATGATTTATAATAAAAAGGCTAAGCACCTTAATCTTCTTTATCTATGTGTATCCACATTTCTTCTGCTTAGGCTTAGCCTTTTTTCTGGTAGGATAAAGTCCTGAATACTTCCTACCTTTCCTGATTACATTACTGATATCCCATGATACAGCCAAGAGAGATCACCCTAGGCTTTGTCTGACTTTTTTAAGAGAATGGTTCTTAGAACAAATAATTTGACAGCTACAGTATGGGAGGGTGGTGGAATAGCCATGAGAATTTTCTCAGTAATGCCACAAGCAGATATTTTGTTAGCAAGTGATAGCAATTGTAAGCTTTGTGGGGGAGAAAAAAAAGATACTATGTGCATTTATACACATTGCCGATTTACATTTCTGTGTTGTTAACATAACATGACACTTTTTTAAAATTATGCACATAAAAAATATCATATTTCTGTGGTTAAAAAGGTCAGCACCTGACAAGTACAAACATAGTCGCTGATAGGTAAGTTCTAGTATTATGCAGTGAGTTAGATGCAGTCAAACAAGATTGGCTGAAAGAAAATGAGTTGTTTGAGCAGTCTAGCACCCTTTGTAAACTTCTCCTACATGAGCTCTAGCTCCATCTTTGCCAGGAGTGAAGGGCATGCACCTAAAACATCACACTGTGATGGAATTGCAATGAGGATTACTTTTCTGATTGTTTCAGGGGTTTCTGCATCATCCAAGGAAAGCTGTTGCAGTTAAAACAAGAGATGCACAGCTTTCTTCCCAAGACTTCCTCTTACTCTGAAATTGAGCTTGTGCATGATTGTGGAGAATAGAGAGATTTTTGACTTATTATACTATCATGTTATTTTTACATACAGCATTTAGCTCTGTAAAGGTGCTCTTAAAGGATGCCTGTAGCATGGCTTAGTCAGACCTACATTGTATGAGTGGCATGCCCTTGGAAATTACGGCCACTCTTCAGGCTCTTGCTGCATGCATACACACACACACACACACACACACACATGCATTACCATGCTGTATCAAAATCCTTTTTTTGCTGCTGCCTTCTCTGTTTCCACACTAAGCACAGAACCTACTCATGTTTTCAGACCAGCTAACAGAGGAAAATGTTGAAATGAAGAATAGAGGTTTGTCCAAAATTTGCATGTACATTGTGTGAGGGAAACGAACATATTCCCAGTCATAGCAGTGTCCAATCCAACATGAGTACCAAGTACTATCATGGCACAGGCTTTGCCATTTGCTTTGTGATGGTGTGCTTTTTTATCTCCAAAGGGAACACAGTCAAAGGACACATGTTGAAACTGCAAACAAATTTATTTTTTTTTAAATGATGTAACCTTCAATTTAATCCCATGCAAAACACTTAGATGATCTCACTCTAAAGAGGATGTATAAAAGGAATAATTGCTGAAAAGTAACAAGCCACATATAATAGCATTTTCACTATGATATTTTAAAAATCAAGAGGATTTGCACAATTGATTCTGGGTTTGGGATTGTCCTAGAAAATCACACTATTGAATCTGCAGTTGAGGAAGTCTAATGGCAAGGACAAAGGGAGCTGTCAGCAACACAGTCTGCAAACCCCTGGCTCATTTAGAGCAAAATGATTTAGCCTGGAAAAATATGAAAGCATAGTCCACATTAATTGGTCTGGTGTTTCAAGGACGGACATCAAATTTAAGTCTCAAACGTGATCAACATGCCACAAAGGCTGATTAAAAAACAAGTATGCACCTCTCAGAGCACATATAAAGAGGTCCATGAATAAGAAACAGATTTAAACAATATATTACACCAGAGAAAAAGGGGAGAAGGAAGAGGAAAGGACACACAAGCATCAAATACCCCTGGGCAGAGAGAAATAAGGAAATAGGGAATTAATTATTTTTCAGCTGAATAAAGATGATGGGACAAAAAAAAAGATATATTCAGAAAACAAGAATAAAATAAAAAAAATAAACAAAAAATAAAATAAAATAACACAAAATAACATAAGATAAAATTAAAATAATTATAAAAGTGAGGAAGGATGGGAAACCACAATAAAGGAAAAGGAAAATTCCTCATTTCAAATGATCTGACTAATCCAAGAGAAGAAAACCTCCTCTGGAGGGAATGAGGACTGCAGAAAATAACCACTGCCTTCATGGCTACAAACATCACACAGTTAGGCATGACTACTCCTGAGAGGTACATTAGAAGCAAATGCTTTTTCCACCCCTAAGCCACAGACAGAAACAAATCCTGGTGGAGCACAGCAGAAGCAATAATGAGAAAAGAGGTGGCAGGGGTATTGGTATGAGGTGTGCTTCTGGAATGGGGTTGGCACAACCAGAGCAGCTGCAATCACAAGGTTATTATTCCACCACCACTGAATATACTGAGGGTCTGAGGGAATTGGATCCTAAAGCTCATGTTGATGTTGTGCAGCTTTATGTTGGTTCACCGCTGGCAGGAGCCACAGATCACCCCTCTGAAATGAAAGCAGAAGTACAGGAGACATGAATAAGGAACAACTGGCAAAAATGAGCTCTGTAACTAAATTAGCTAGTTCATTGCAAAGGGGAAGGATGCTAACAAGATGCAGCATCCCAAAGATTTCAAAGAAGTAATTTGATGCAATTGCTGTATCTTTTGTGCTTCCAAGTTGGTGTAAACTGTCGCTGTTTCAACAGATTGTGCCTGTCTTGGTCTCACATTTAGCACATGTCAAGACCTCACTCCATTTATTTTCTTCCACTTCTCCTTTGGGATGGTTGTATTTCAGAGCCATAATAATGGTAGCTGAAAGTTAATATGACTTGTCCTTTTCATATTTGCTGTCATCTCATTTGGACATCATTACCTGAAGGATCTTCAGTTAATCCTCTGGATTGCTGATAGAAAAGAAAACAACACAGTAAGTGACAAATGTATAACCATTAAACACCATTAAACAGTATGGAAGACTTTCTAAAACAATTTTCTGATTTCATATTTCTATTTTTTTATTGTCTGACAGTCTTTTACTTTTTATAAATTAAATCATCTAAGGTGTACATTAATAGTGTGCTAAAAAGCCTTTAAAAATCAAGCTCATTAAAAATAATTTGTGTTAATGAGCTATGTTTTGATATAGGAAAAAAGAACTCTACTTCACTAACTCCATCTCATATCAATAAAACTGTATTATCTCAGTTCTACAGAGACCTGTGTGCACACATCCACTGAGATAATTCTTCGCAAGAATGAAAACCAGTAGTCCCAATGCACTCTATGAAATATAGCTGTGTTAATGTAGATTCAACGTTGTTACACAATTTATGTCCAGTGATACATATATTCAAACTTTGATTTTCTGCAGCAACTCTGACTTCTTGAAATAGAACATCACTTCCTTGATGGAAAAGAAAGTCCTTGAATTAAATGCATTTCCATGGTTTTATATTGAATGTCACTTTGTTGGGAAGTTCTCATGCTTTCTGGCCCATAGACCACCATGTATCCTGTGCTGTTAGTTTCCTGCAGCTTCAGGAAATTATGAATTCGGAAGAGTGCAAGATGTGACACTGCCTACCTTGCACTACTTGTTTGGCATCACAGTTCTTGGGCAAACGCACGTAAGATGCTTCTTACCTTGTGATGGCATACATGTCATGCTGAGTATTTTACATCCAACCCTGTTCTCATCTAGCCAGTCTCAATAAAAGTATTAAATATGCCCTTACTCACCAAAAAAGTGTTATTCTTAGCTTAGATTTGGTGGTGAATAAGGAAACGCTTGTAATTGCCTACATTAGTGCTACCAGCACTAAACATCCGCTTCTAAACTAGGCATTTACCTGAAGCCACAGCAAGTAATAACTTTCCATCATCACTGCTTTCAGTAACAGTTAAATGTGCTATAGAATAGCAAATTCATTTGTGTGGAAGTGGTGCATGGGACAGCATTACCAGGCCCTTTACAAGATAATGTCTAATTTTTTTGTTTCTAACGTCCAACAACTCAATATTCTCTTCTTGTCAGTATTATTTGGATAGTGAATATTTTTTTCTCATTCTGTATAGTATTTTTCTGTTCTCCCCCTTGTATTATCACTTTCACACATTACTTCTAAGAATGACAAAGGTTTTAACAATGTTTATAAAGTACTTGCTACTGTCTTGAAGGTAGCTGCCCCTGCTAAGGTATTTAGACTGTAAGACAGGCAAGCATGTAGACCCTAGATTTCTAGGGAGACATACACATGCCTTTAGCAGAGCCTGACCTGTTCAGAAAGAGTATATGGCTCCACAAAGAGGGAGAAACTGCCACAGTCAGTAGGTGGATAACAGGTATCCACCTATCCTATCCCAAGGTAGGTAGATAGGAGGGCAGAGCCCATTTTGGGATGAAGGAGGGCAGGACGGGCCTATTGAAGCTCCACCTAAAGGCTATGTGCTGACCTTCCCCACTTGCTGAAGGAGATGAAGGACAGATTGTGCGCATGACCTTTCATCCCCATCTTCTTCCCCTTCAGAGTGGAAGCAGCCACCTCTACTATCTATATCCCCCTGATAAGTGTCCTTGTCCTGGCACTCACTCCCTGGCACTCATCCCACCTCCAGTGGTGCAAAAAAGCTGGCAATGCAGAAGAGAGCCCATCCTGAAAGGGTGAAGAGTGTGCAATTCCTCCCCAGCAAAGGGAAAGTACAAGGTTTTTAGGAAGATGTCCTCAGGGAGGGGACAAAGGAACCATGACACATGGATTTTAACCATCCCTAATATCACCTACATTTCTGTCTCGGAGTGGCCAAATGACCTTCCCTATATTCTTTGCTCGGATCAGTTTCAGACAGTCAAGGCAGGGTTCACGTGTAGTGACGAGTTCAGCATTACACAGGTCGCTCTCAGAACTGAAAAAAAACCAATGTCACAATTACAAACAAGGTGTGCTTGCAGAAGGAATTATTTCTCTTGGATTCTAGAGTGGGTTCTTCTCTTATTTTCTCTTCAATCATTGGCCAAGAGAAGTAAGTAAGGGATCTCCAGCCCATGACAAGCAAATACCTGCAGTTTGTACCATGAGCTTGCCAACTGAGGAAATGGATCTTCCTATTCTTTGTGTACTCACCGCACCATAAAGACAGATACTGTGTTTATGAAATGCATATCCAAGAATCATTTCACCACCAAACCACAATCACATGCACAATTGAGTAGGTGACAACAGAGCATTCAGGCAATACACTGCCCACTAAGCAGACAGAAGAGGGATGTGTCTTGGACATGTGCACAAGCTTTTGCAACACCACTGTCAGTCTGCAGAGAAATTTCCCACGGGCAGGAGACTTCATAAAACTCAGTCTGCATGTGTCAACGGACACAGTTCAAGTTGATCACCCAGCTGTGATGCTCTGCATTTCCAATGGCTAAGTAATACGAGAGCCCACACAGAAGCAATAGCTCTGCAACTGGCTACTCCCATCCTCAGCACGTGTGAAGACCCTTGCCCATGACTGCCCACAAGAACTGGGCTTACACAGGGTCAAAGACATGGGACTAGCAGAAACCTCAGAGGCTCTGTCATGTAAGTTGAATGCCTGTATTAGACTATAAGATCACATGGACCAAGATCTCTGTAAAAAACTTGTATTCAGTGGCTTATAAGACTATATTCCTTTCCATGCTATGTAACTTTACTTCTCCTTTCTGCGCTTTGTAATTCCCATGCTAGATTAGTCAGAGAACTTTTACTTCATTAAGCACCCAACACCAAGCCTTCTTTTGTTTAACTCCTTCAAAATATTTAATGAGTTCCTACCTCATAATGATTGCATTAGCTTCTGCACATACAACTGCATGCTGGTAAAAATCAGCATCCGCCTTCTTGCAAAATAAACTATTCATTGCCCCTTTTGGATATCCACTGTAGCCTACGGCAACCTAGACAGAAACAACATACAAAGAAATAAAAGGTAATGTTGTTCTGGGTCCTTTAGTTATTTACAGCCTAATCCAACTCCTAAAAGTTGTTAATAACTTCAGGGAGATTTCTAATGTAATGCTGACTGGTAATGTTTATGCAGATCTCCATTTCAAAGTGATTGATTATAGATCTCAACTTGTTAATAACTTCAGGGAGAGTTCTGATGTGATGCTGTTTGGTAATGTTTACGGAGATCTCCATTTCAAAGTGGTTGATTATAGATTTCAATCATATATTTGTATGAAATGTGAAGTTTCAGAAAATCATGAATTCTTTTTTCCCCCAAAGGAAAAATTGTCTTTGTTTCCAGAAATACATTTTCCTATGAACAGTTCAGACATTTTTAGAAGAAAAGCAAAATTTCCTAAACCACATAAACCTTTACTTACAATGTTGTCTTCCTTGAAAATCACCGTTCCCACTCCATTATTATTGTCTGAGGATAAACAGTTAAATAATCACAATTATAAATTCACACAACACTATGATATTAAAACAAACCTGCTGGTCAAACAGGATGACATTCTCACTCATGTCTGCTGGTCCAGAGTTTCATTAATTCTAATGTTTCATTAATTACTTAACAGAATGCAGTGTAATCAATTAAAGATGGTGGGGGGGGATGTTGCTCAGTATATTACATCTCCAGGAATATGACTAACAATTGTGTAGAATTTTTCCACACTGAGTAAATTAATGAACTAAATTTAGTAATATTAATTTACTTACCGCTTCTGGATGCTAACAAATCACAGAGCTGTAATGCATGGGTGTACTTAGGATTATTCTTTACAGTGGATTCTTTCTCTTCTAAGATTTTTATTTTTTCATCTTTGCAACTTGCAAGAGATTGAAAACAGTCCTTTGCTGTAGCAAGATTTTCTTCGTATTTTTTCCGTTGGAGTTGGTCTTTCTTCAGGTGTTCCAAGTTAAATTCTTTTAAAATACCCACATCATCGTTCTCATCAAATATAGACGAAACTGGAGGTAAATCATCATTAGAAGATGCTTTTGCATTTGAATTAAGTATTTTTATCTTTCTTTGGTTGGCTATTGTTGGTACATATACCGCTGCAACAACATTGCTTTCTGTAAAGACGGCATTAGCATGTTTTACCAGATCATGCTTTGAGTTTGCCATTTCAATTTCAAAATTTGGCCAGTAATACACATGGGAGACTTGTGCTAAATAAAGAAAACAGATATGCAAGATTAATATTAAATATGAAATATACTAGCAGTTGTGTTTTCCACTAAGACATAAAGTGATATAGAATATACTTAAGCAAGCTGCAGCTTTTCCTCACATTAGTAAAATAATATTAAAATGTTTTTTATTATCACATTATTTTCAGAGTCAAAAGGGAAACTTAATATACAATTGATTACTCTATATTTTTTTCCAGGTGGTTAAACTTTTATCTGTACTTATGTTTACCAAATTGTAAAGGTTTCCAAAGCAAGCAGATTGTTTTGAAAAGATACAGGAAGTTACTGAAGTTGTTGTAGAGGAAAAAAATGTATAGCATATATAACATATATATAAAAAACATATATTTTGTCTATTTTTTTTCTCATTTAATAAGCTCTGATGGCTCTTTTTTTCATTAATGACTTGCACTATTCCTTCATGATCCATGTGTTAGTAAATACCAACAATTTGTACAATGACATTATGAATCACATCTTAATGTTCTCTAATAATCACAGCTACCTATTGTATAAGATATTTAGCTACATCAGCTTCTGACAGGGACCTGAATGATTCATATAAGAACCAACTGAGTGAAAATGCAGAGAGCAAAATGGAAGCAAATAAAGAGGAAAAGAAATGACTGGCGTGACTAGTTTACCAGCCTGTAAGCATGACACATGTGCAGTCTTAGTCTAGGAGATATTTCAGTTTTGATACTGACCTTGAATCAGCAATTTTGCACAATAATTGCAAGGTTTCCGAGACATGTAAACTTCACAGCCTTTCAGTGCATTAGGAAACCTTAAGAGCACTTTTGTCACAGCATGAAGTTCTCCTGTTGAGCAGCCCATGGCAGTAATTCTTTTGGGCTTGCTTGGTTCACAGATGACAATTCCAGTTTTGCAACCCTGCGTATACATATACAAATAAATGTACAGGTATACAAGTGAAAGTATAACCATCCAGCGAATGAGAGTCCACCCAGATCATGTGTACATAAAGATAAAGCAATCAAAGGATATCACAGAAAAAGAATGGCATTTGTTGCAAATGGGTAGGGATGAAGCAGTCTAGAAAATTCTTGTGGATTTTCAGACAGTCTTGGTGTGTCTACAGCACCTAACTCAATTGTTGTATTCTAGATCAACAGGGCAAATACTTTTACTGGAGTCCAGAAAGGGTTAAGAGGTAGATAGACCTTTGGAAAGTCTGTAAGTGTGTGTAACATCATGAAAAAGTAGGGAGATGGATATTCGAATAACTGGTCTACTGCAGACTACCAAAACAGGAGAAAGGAGTGACAAGGTGTAGTATCAAACAAATGACAACACTATTCAAAGGATACTCATGGTGGGAACCACCAGACATCTATGTAACTTCAAAGCCTCAAACAGCTTTGATTTACTAAAAATCCAGAATCTAAGCATACAATAGGTTAAAATCCTAACTGCAGGTCTGTGGCCCACAAGCAACCCACACTAGGGAACACACGCTCCTGAGGAACCACAGCCAGCAGACAACCTATGCCAGGGCAGGGCCAGTAGGAAGCATGGAAGAGCAGAGAAAACTAGGAAAAAGTACAGAAGAGCTGCAGACAAACCATCACATACACAGCCCCAACCTCCCACACCACCCATCACCTTACTGTCTGAGAGTAACATAAGGTAAAAACAATGGAAGTTGAGACTAGGAAGGTGTGAGAGTAGGTGTTTGACTCAAGCTGAGAAAAATGTTTACTTTGGTATTTAACTCTTTATGTTGTCTTTTTTTCTTCAATACCCAATTCAGTAAACAGAAGTTTGTATTTATCAGCAATAAATTGGATTGAGTAAAAATTCTCCAAATTAAGATCACTTTGCCAACAACACCAAGTCAGTAATTTTTAAATCAAGATCCTATTTGACAATATGGCTTTTTTTAGCCTTGGTAACAATGAATATGTTTGAGTTGAAATAACTCACAGGTCTCTGTGATTCACTTGGTAAATTTTCCATATGTAGTGCTAAAAAGATGCACAGGTCTTCTTTCGTCAGATGAGGAATCGGAGGACCTAGAAAGAAACAGTGGACAGAAAAGCTAATCAAAACAGTCCTGCAGAAAAAATAGGCAATGTCACACAATTAGTAAATGATTACTGGTAATGAGACAGAAAGGATAATTATTTAGCTCTCTGGTCCTAGGTGGAAAGCTGGGGAAAAGGGTTATAATTTCCATGCATGTTTAACTAAAGAACTGTTTCTTAATAATGCATCAGAGCTCGATGAGCCAGTTACCCTGTAAAAAGCCTTACCTTTGCATTTTACCCATCAGCACATCTATTTATGCCTGCCAGTCCTCTCAGGAAAATGGAAATGATCATCTTAGGAGCCTCTGCTTGACAGAGTGCAGAGCTATCCTGGATCTCCTTTTTTTTTTCTGTTTTGTTTCTTTGTTTTTGTTTTTTTTTTTTTTTTTTTTTT
>JANHGB010062888.1:15952-43823 GCA_026283785.1 Coracopsis vasa
CCCTTCACTCACCCGTGCGGTACCTCCGGAGTGCTGCCGCCACCCTCCCGCCAGCAGCGCCGGACAACGGCAACTGCGGCAGCCCTTCGCCGCCGCAAACAGGAAGCTCCGTCAGCGCGCAACCTCACTTCCGCGAGGCTGTTTCCGGAAGTTTCTCGAACGGCGTGCTGCTCCCCCATCGCCTTCCCCCTCCTCCGCGCGCAAGGAGAGACCGCCCCCTGCCGGCGGCCGGCGGCTCGGCAGAGGGCGGGGCTTCGCGCCTGGCGGGCGGGGACGGGGGGTGCAGGTGCTGAGGTGAAGGAGAGGGGAACGGACGGTCACTGCGGTGAACACGTTCAGGAGGATGCCACAGGGAGCCCTGCCTGCAGAGCTGCGGCCCACAGTGCAACAGTGGCGTGCGGCTGCCTCAGCGAGTGCACAGAAGGCCACGAAGATGCTCCAAGGGCTGGAGCACCGCTCCTATGAAGACAGGCTGAGGGAGCTGGGCTTGTTCAGCCTGGAGAAGAGGAGGCTCCAGGGATCTTTAAGGTCCTCCCTTCCAACCCAAACCAGGCTATGCATAGGTGGGTTTGGCTGCTTAAAAGCCAAAATGTCTTCCCCCATGTGTGTCTTTATTTTACTTTCAAAAATAGTAACCCCCATGCCTGGTTATTCTGGGCCAGATTCAGCGTTTTCCAGCTGGCACATGTACAGATGCTGTTTGAATACATTTGAGCATCCTTTGGGTTATACTTTAGTATGTGGTTTTCTTAGTTGTCATGGCTGAGAGCAAAGTATAAGCAGCCAAGTTATTCTATTTTAAAAATTTGGACTTTATCCATGATTTAAATTTGATGTAAAAACCATGTTTCTCATCCTTTATTTAAAAAGTTGCATGAGGAGTTGATTTACTGATCACCAAGGTGAAACTAGAGAGTTTCCACACCTAAAACGTGTGCTCCACAAATTGAAAGGCTACTCATCCTTTTGGGAGGTGCTTATGTGGGAGTGGGATCAGCTCAAATGGAAAAAAGCAAGCTTGGAATAACAGGAAAACCTAATACAACTGAGCAAGACAAGAGGTAGGACAACCCTAAGTATAGGCACGGTGTTTTGATTTGATGCTAAATAGCGGTCATGGAAACAAGTCTTTAAAATCAGATCAAAGAGACACTGAGCACCATTATTAGTTTCTCATCAGCGAGTTGCTGTGAAGGCGAAGTTGTTGATCCACTTGGGAAGGAATAAATAAAGATAACTGGTGGGTTGGCCTGGCTCTTTCTAAAAGGTACGGTTGCAAACCTCAGGAGACCCCTAGCCTGGCAAGTGCAAAGGCAAGCCACAGGTTAGCACTGTGTCATTTGGTAGGCGATCCTATGAGATTCTGATTTAATGCTTTAAACATTTATTGATTTAGAAATAAAAGAGTTTTCCCCTTTCATGAGTTATGACGGGTGAGAACAAAGGATAAAAAGTCCTCACTCACTCCTTGAAAAACCTCACCTGCGGTACACAAGCTTGGAGTGGTACATGAGGCAGTTACTTTAATTCGTTACAGAGTAGATTTTATATTAAATTTATGGTATGGTGAATGCTAACCATAAAATTCTTTATTTATCCACAGAAGCAGAACGGTGGCAAAGGAGTGTAATTCCATGTGTAATTCCATGTGGACTTACAGGGTTGAAATCACAACATTGTCTGCATGAATACAACTGCTGCTTTAACACAGTTGTCGTACAGGTGACAGCATTACATTTATTGGCCCATAGATTTTCTAACACTGTTCTGACTCTAAACTGCACCCTTCATATATAGGAATAAGGTTTGGAAAGGCTGAGAGATCAATTTTGCACTTGGAGAAAATAAGGTATGAGAAGCTCAACATGACCCAGCAGTGTCTACTTGCAGTCCAGAAAGCCAACTGTATGCTGGGCTGCAACAAGACGAGCATGGGCAGCAGGTCCAGGGAGGCGATTGTCCCCCCCTTGCTGTGCTCTTGTGAGACCCTACTTGTAGTAGACTAAAACATCGACTGGTCTTGTTTTCCTACCTTCTTTTTGTTTTCTGATGGGAAGAATGCTGCTTGCTGGTAAGCAGTGAAGGAAATGCTACTTTCATGCTGCTCTACCCAGTGCACTTGCTGCCTTTGCCCAGCAAGGCTACACACCCACCACTGACCCCTTCAGATCTTCAGCAGATCAGCTCAGCCTCTAAGACCTTCCAGGCTAATGTCATCTAATCTGTGTATGTCCAGGCAAAGTCTCTGCTTCTCCCAGATCACCCAAAGCTCAAAAGAGATATTGTGTCTATAATTCCTTTGCTTTTAAATTGTAGCACTCTGATAAAAAACGTTCATAACCATAGCCAGGTACTGCTGAACCATCCTTTTACCCCCTTTTCTCTCCTTCAAGTTACATAGTTCCAAGTACCAGAGGACAGGACAAACTAGTTCCCCATGAATTAATTAGAATCTCCTGACCAGTAGTTAGGTTTGTTACTTATGTTCAGTCACGCTCATTTCAATAAATATCAATCAGAATAATTTTTAAACTTCAGCATTAATCATATTTAGATGTCTTACAAAGGTTTGCAAGTCCTCAAATGAGAACTGCTCATGTCAGTGTTTTCCAGGCAGCAGGACTTTGCAGTCTTCTGTGTAAAAAATCAGCACAGATAAACAAAGAACTACATAAGGTGAAGAGCCAAAACCACCTTCCTCCTCACCAGAGGTAATGTTGTGGGAAAGATTTTAGGCAAGACTCATAGGAAGAGGTAACATAGGAAGATCAAATGTTTAATTAGATCTACTTATAGGACTAATAAAAGAGAAAAGCTTTATGATTCAGAAAGCCTTCAAAGGTATTTGCAAAGTATGAAGTAAAAGCATTCTGTGTTTTTATGGCTAGCTGTTTGCAGCTGAAGTCTGGAATACTGTGTCAGGGAGCATTAAGTGTGACATTGCTGGCAGGGGATCAACATTCCAGTAACAAAAGCTGGTGAAGTCTGGTGGGTCTGTTGAAGCTGGTATCAAAGATCCAGGCAGACCTGGGCTGGCATCCAAGTGCTCAGTCACAAGTCAGAATAAACCCTGTTATCAGAGGATCTTCATTGCTCAAGAATTTTCAGTCCTCACCCAGAAACATGACGGAAAGGTCTGGTTCACTTCAGCAGTCTAAAAGTTAAGCATCTAGTGTAAGGCCTCCAACTGTGAACAGAGAGAGAAGGAGGGGGCACCTCCAGGGCACAGTTTCTGCTTTGGAGATGTATTTTAGTAAAGAAAGATCCCCCCTCTGGAGCTCTGTCTCTGGATTGCCTCTCTTTCATCGGAAGTGCCTCGACAGCCACCTTACAGATGGCTGAAGTTAAGTGAGATGAATTCAGGCCTAACTGGTAGCTATAACCTAATGATGGAAATCATGTGGCAGCATTCCAGGAGGTATTAGCAATTCACATAGTTCCCAGATCCTTTTTTTTCTTAGTAATTTTTTATGACTTACGGAGGTCAATTATGAAAAGCCCATCAGAACACAAGAAATACTTAAAAATGCTGCATTAGAGAGATATTAATATTGGTCCCTCTGATGTGGTAATGGCTGCAGCCTTCCCGGCCTGCTGCTCTGGCCCACTGCTTAATGCATCCAGTTTTTCTATTTACAGAATCTACTTTTGGTATTAGCAAAGAATATGAGCATATGTATCAAAGACTGTTCTCACATCATTTAATTATAGTACTACTGGCAAAGTAATTCTGGAAAGTGCCACTTAATTAAATATAAGCATTAACTTTTTGCTGATAGCTTATCAGAAACAATTAGACTTGAAATATGGGCAATACACCTAATGTTGAAAACTTTAAGTAGATGCATTAGGAGCACAAAATAACCAGTTTTCATTAGCATTCTCCATAGATTTTCTTCTGAGTAAAACCTTGATTTTCACTGGTAAGGTGCTCTGTTGGTAACCAGAAGGCTGCAAGTTTATCTGGACTCCTCATTGTAACCAAACGCTTGAGCCAAGGGGATGTTTTTGAAAATGGTTAAAACATTTCTGCATAGCTGGTGTTTCTGCCAATTCCCCCTGAAGCATCAGATGTATCCTACTGATTATTTGGGGTGTGCAGGCAACAACGTAAGAACTGTTATGGGCAGTCAGAAGATGTCACAGCTTATGGCAAATGCTTATTCCTTGCAAGGACAGCTCGATCAGCATTTCTGTCCATTCACTTGATCAGGGATGTGCTTTCTTAACCATATGCCAGTGCCAAATATTAGTTAATTCTATGTTATTTTTCATGAATAGCTAAATAGAGCTAATAGATAATTAGACCTAAAATATCTCTACAGAACTCTGAGCTCTGCTGCTATTTGCCTTAAAGTGCAGAGAGGAAAAAGAAAAGCAGTAAGCAGAGCTGTAATCATAAAATCACAGAATGGTTTGTGTTGGAAGGGACCTTAAATATCACCTAGTTCCAACCCCCCTGCCATGGGCAGGGACATCTTCCACTAGACCAGGTTGCCCAAAGCCCCGTACAGCCTGGCCTTGAACACTGCCAAGGATGAGGCAGCCTCAACTTCTCTGAGTAACCTGTTCCAGTGTCCCACCACCCTCATAGTAAAGATGATGAATTATTATTAATAAAAAGATTAACTAAAGATAAAAGGGCTAGAAAGAACCACTTTCTTTGGAAAGTATGTTTGACAACATACAGCAAAACCACACAGCAACTGATAAGAGATGCTTTTCATAGGTCTAACATTTGGGTAAGCAGAAGTAACAAGATGATCTGAAATGACACCATCTGGTGAACGCCTGTTTCTTTCTTCAGCAATCAAGAGCTATGTGTAACTATAAACAGAGAATAAAATAGAAATTATGCAAAACTACTTTTCAGTCAAATGTTACACAGAATGAACTAACATCTGCTCTGGGAATGTAGAAAACAATGATCTTAAATATAGTAGGACATTTAAGCAAGCTGTTCTTACCAATATACTAATGGAATGTATGTTTTCTACAGAGCTGTGGACACGTAAACTTAGTCCCAGACTGGAAAGCAACTATTCTGGCAATGCAATGTAGCAATGATTTAACTGCCACACAAGAAAAATTCATCCCTTGACATGACACAGGCATGAAATCAAACCTGCAGGACACCTCTCCATACCTTTATGTGCAAGCAGTCCCACTGGTACCAGTCAGAATTTTCATGTTTCTGCTATTTGCCTGTCTGAAGGTGCTTTGCTGGATTGCACCTAGCACTGAGCTATCTAATTTTTGTAGAAGACAGCCAGATTATAGGAGTTTGTCCAAGAAATTGCACTTCTAGATATTTGATACGGCTTGTGGTAGAAGAATTGAATACACATGTAGGTGATTTAACATTTAGCATTAGCCCTATGATATTTGCACCAATGTTTAGCATCGTATCTATAACAAGTTGTGAAAATAACTGAGAATTCATTTTTTGCTGAGACTGTTATTTTGCAGCTGATAACAGACTTGCAAAATCATTGAAAAGACAAAGCAACACTGGAAGGTGAAAAAGCAAAGTCACAAGATCTGAAATCCACCCATACCTGGTTAAGTGCCATTTATTAACAACTACAGACATCTGCAGGCAGGAGGAGAGTAAGTGTAGTCTACTCAGTCCCCAGTCACATCAAAGTCCACAAAAGGTATGTTGAAGATGCCGCTGTGTTCACTAACAAGCAAATCGGAAAGAAAGGCGATTCAGATTTTGGACCGTGTGTCACATGAGGAGAGGCTGAGAGAGCTGGGGTTGTTCAACCTGAAGAAGGCTCAGATCCTCTTTGTTTGGCTTCTTGCCTTGCCAGCAAGTGTAGATGAAAGCCCTTGCTATGTGATATAAAGGCTTTAGAAAGTCCAGTGCCAGAAATGCACAGGTGAAAGAAGATGAATACTTGAACTGAGATTCAAAGAAGCTTTATTCGAAGATAGAAGCTGAAACGGTTGGGCAGTTGTAGGTGATTTGTAACAGGAAAAAATGGAGTAGAATGCAGGAAACATTGACAGCAGTGCTTTTGAAATTCATTAGTGTTTCTAAGGGAGCTTAAACCCTAAGTTATTCAGGAAACTTGGTGGTCCTAGGCTGGATGAAAGATGTCTTCTGGGATTAGGGTATGTGTTTGTGCTCTGAAAAGCTGTTATGTCTAAAGCAGGCTAGGGTCTTCCAAAGGTATAGACATCTTGTTAAACAAGGAGAAAGTCTGAAATAGCAGCACAAACTTTCTGACATCAGGCAATAAAGAGGCTGATGGGAAGATGGGTGAATACAAGTGCCAAAGAGACTGGTGTCCTGGGATAAAGAAATTGCAGGGCAAGTTGGTGCATCCAAGAATACTACAGATGAGATGCAGTCAGAAGCTGTGCTCTTCTGATGAAACTCTCTACTCCCTTGAACTCTGAGATCTTCTGCGAAAGGGTTTCTCACTGTAGAAGGACCAAGCCACCTCAGTGCCATCAAGTTCTGGCTATGGACCTGGCTGTTTCTGGAAACAGGTAAGCCTTTCTGCTTTTAGCCAGGAATTTTGCCACAAACCTATGTATGTAATAGTTCATCAAACTGGTAGTTTAGGGTGCCATACATTGGAATCCTTCTCTTTATTAGATCCACCGAAGTCACAGTACCAAGGGGTATACACTTGAACAGATAGATATACTCGAGTTTAGTGGTGCAGTCAGTCATGGGGAGGGTGAATGTTAAAGGACTGACCTTAGAGATGGTCACTTGCTATAAGTCTCTGGCAAAATGACTTATCCTTTGGTGTCCACTCTGTGTGCAATAGAAGGGACAAATGAAATTCCTTAAAACTTCTTATATATCCAAAAGCTGCAAGTAAATGTGCTTGAGGCTGCTTGGCTGGAGTGCATCTGATTAGCTAAGATATTCTGGAAGAGATGCCCAGATTTTTTTATAGCTGACCCTGAATATCCATTCAAAATATTTTTCTTCCCTATGGAATGTGACACAGAAAGAAAGATTGCATTGATGAGAAAAGTAAAAGTGTTTGAATAAATGTTCTTCCTCCTCTGAAGAAAATCTGCACATATTCAGGTATTTTAAAAGAGTTACAGCAGAATTATTTATTTTACCACATTTCTGCCAGTTACCTTTTCTCAGCAGACAAATGCATGGCTGTTTTTTGCGATGCTGTTCATTTTAATGGCCTCAATGTGATAAGGAATAGTTACAATTCATAATCTGCAAAGAAAACATCTTAAATTTCTTATCCATCTTCATGGCTACAGTTAATTTTTCTGACTTCTACAGTTGCTGTTATCATAGAGAGATGCAACTACATTATCTTCTGCCATATATTTGAGATAGGCTGGTGAGGTAGGATCCTACAGCAGTGGGATTCACAGGAGCAAATTGTCATGAGAATGTTTGGCCTAGGAAGCTTGAGAAAACCACCTGGAGAGATCTCTTTATACACATCAAAGTTAGAAACCTCCTTTGAGTCAAAACCTACTGCCAGCGTTTTGGTAAAGACCTTTATCACAGTGAAACTTCGAAGGTGGCTACGTAAAGCTGACTTTTGGAATGGGAACATGGCTGTCTGTTCATCCAAGTAAGTGCCAGAAATGAACATCCCAAAACCTGAGCTTGATGATGCTGTGATGAACTTTGGCTTTTGGGGATTTAAAGATCATTTATTCCCTCACTAAGAAATGTCCCAGCTAACTGTGTTTCCACAGTTAGTGGATGTGTCACATTTCAGATAACAATGAGTAGGTTAATTCAGGTATAGACTTGAATTGATCTGTATCCTATTTGAAAGGCAGTGAGTGAATTATGCCCTGATGAGGTGCAAAAAGGACTACATAGGGATGCATTCATGACAGAAATCATCACAGATCTACCGTTTTCTTGGTTTATGTATAATTGCAGAGGAGGAAAGGTTTTTGCAAAGGAGTTAAATGATGTGTGAGCTCAGGAACAGTTGAAGTTTGGCAAAGGAACAAGGCTCAGCGTTACATCAGGTAAGTGCATGATCTGAACAAAAGTATCTTGAGAAGTACTGGAGAACTTAGTGCTTGGAATTGGTAGTCCATAATGATCTTCTTCTGTGTCTACTGCTCCTAAGGCTGAAATGATGGTGTGGCTGCAACATATAGTGTAAAGACAAGAAGCAAGGAAAAAAAGCGGAGTTTTTTGTAAGGTCTGATAGAAACAGCTTATGGAGAGTCCTTTTTACAGTAACTACGGTGGAAAGCTTCTACTCACACAAAGGAAGCAAGTAGGAGATTCCCAGCCAAATGAAACCAGTGTAAATCAGCATGCAGTGCCAGAGAGCTGTGACAAATCTTTCCCAAGCTGAAGAATTGTCTCATTGCTCATGCAGCTTGAGCTTCATGGTATTCTTTGGTAGAAAAAGCCATTGCAGACAGTATAAAAAATGGACTTTTCTTCTGCTCATATTCATCCCTTTTGAAGAGTACCTCAAGGGCTACTTATACATGAGCAAGAAATAGAGAGAAAAGAAGAAGATGGCTCTTCAGAGGATCAGGAATTCTCTGTCCTGTTAAAAGATGTTATCTAATATGCATTAACAGAGATAGAAGAGCCTGTAGAAGTTACGCTGCTGTGAAATCCTGGATCAGGTGTCCTAGCCAGACATTCTGACTGCTCAGTTACATTTTTCCTCTGAAATGTTGTGCTCAGGACTGAAGAGTGAAGTGCTTCTGGTAACATTTCTCTTTACCAACCTGCTAGGAGATGGAGAAGAGACAACCCAGCCTTTATTTTATGGAGATATTTAACAGCCATTTTGCACATACGGTTTCATTTTGATTACCAGAGCCTCCTGCCATGGAACCTGAAATGTGCAGAAGAGTTTGGGAGATTTTGTAAAGGAGCTTCTGGCAGTGTGCATTCAGGAAATGTAGCAAGACCTATCTTTGGAGGAGGAACCAGGCTGCTGATAAAGCCAAGTAGGTATCTCTTACCAATATGGTTAGGAAAGACAGAGAACTTCAGGTCTTTTGTCAGACCCTCCTTAAGACACAGACAGAAGAGCTTCTTTCAAATATGAAGAAAAAGGCATGGGGAAGAAGAGCACATTCTAAACAATTCCCTTTGAACTTCTCTGTCATGTTGGTATGTGTGGAACAGGTCAGGAATTGCTGTTGTTCTGCAAAATCAGTGAATGACCTTTGTGTGGTGCAAGCATCATATTAGTCAGAATGAAACCTATGGGGGAATATATTTGAGATTAGTGTTCATGAAAAACATGTCAAAGATTAGGTGAAACTGGCTTCTGGGGCTTAGATTCAGATCTTTTACTAGGTTTATTCCAATGGAATAAACAAGAGAAAATAGGACCTTCAATTATTTTTCTTGGGGTTTCCTTCTGCTTATTTTTCCTTGGCTTCTTTCTCCTATGGGTCTGTCCATAGGTTCAGGCTGATCTGCCTGAACTCCTTCTTTAGACCAGGAGAAGTTTTAGGAACTGCTATGTTAGTTGTTTAAAAACATGGTTAAAGGCTGAGGCTTCTCCTTTACCAGTTTTGTTTGCTTGTTTCCTTTGCTTCTTTCGCTTTGCTTGTTTTCCTTGCTTCTTTTGCTTACTTTCTTTGCTTAGATTTGTTTGCTTCTTTTCTCTCTGTCACAATTTCTGCTTGCTCATCACTGTGGGACAACTGAGTCTTCCTGGAAACTCACCCTTGGGAGAGGCACAGGTACATCTTTAAACAAATAACTGCTTTATATCATAAAAGCAAGGCTGAGTTTCGCCTGTTCTAACTATGGCAAAAGTTGTTCTACTTCAAAGCTGTCCAAAAACCTTCAGGTGCGTTATGCTCGCAGCATAATGGGCTTGATTTTCTACTTCATACTTTTCAGAATCTTTTCTATCTGCATTTCTATGGCAAGATCAGAGGAATGCAACTACAATGACACCCTAATTTGGAGTTAGAAGTACGTGACAGGTGACATCTGTTTTCTCCCTTGATCTCTTTTGAACAATGCATCATATACTTGTCTGGACCAAAAGTTGTGTGTGGTTTTTGTTAGTTGTTGTTTCACTGTGTGAATTCAGCATCCGACGGGAAAGTCACATTTGGAAGTGGCACACAACTGACAGTGAAGCCAGGTAGGTAGAAACCCAGAAGGAGTAAGGGAAGGAAAGTCTAATCCCCTTTTCTGTGAAAGAGACATTAAAATTCCATTGTTCTTTCCTTCTATGGGCAATTGAAGGTCAAGTTTGACCTTACATCAGGGGAAAAAAGATCATTATAAATCTAAATACCTATTTGGAGGCCTGAACTCTCCTGAATGTGTCATGGAGAGCGATAACATTAGTGAATGTTCAGAGTTCAGTGAAGGTTCTGGAGCAATGACTATAATAATAATTTTGTAGGCAGCCTCTATTGATGTCAGTTGTCCTCATGAGAGGAATAGAGAAAAAGAGCATCCATCCCAGTGGATGAACAGTGTAGGGTCCTGAACCCTTTTGCTCAGGGACAGCTATTTTGTGCCATGGCCATGTGAGCACAAGCTGCCTGTCTCTCTAAGGATGTAGATGAGCTGGTGTTCTTGTTGAGCTGAAAACCACTGTGTGAATGACAGAAAGCTCACATTTGGCAAAGGGACACGACTTCATGTTTTCCCTAGTAAGTGCCACCGCTTTATTGTAGTCTCCTTCCATGGTGGATAAAGCTACCCACTGCCCAGCAAGATTCCCAGCATCAGTCTTCCTGGGCTTATGGTCCTTCAGCTGTGGGGTTACTTGCCACCCTCTCTCCTGCAGGACAGTCTTTGGCTCAGGGCAGAAGCAAAAGACCTGCAAATGGAGTTTGTATCCAAAGGTCCAACAGTGCTCTTGATCCCAGAGTCGATTACTGGGGTCTTCACTTGTCACTGACAGTAGCTGACTGTCAGTGACAATCAGTGATGTCTACTCGGGATGTGGGTGCCCAGCTTTGCCAAGGGGTTGGGAAGGTTTTTGTAAAGAGAGGAAATGCTGTGTGAACACAGGAGCTGGTGATTATGCACCGGTCTTCGGCTCTGGAACGAGACTCTCTGTTAGACCATGTAAGTCCAACACTGCTCCTATGCTTTCTGCTTTCTTGGAGGCCTTTCTTGGGGTGGTTGAGAGCAGCGACATGGCTGGGTGTTTGATCATGTATGCTTAACTGTATCAAGTGATGGACTTTGCTAAGGGAACATGCCAGCTTGGTCTGAAATAATCCTCCTTGCTCTCAGTTTTGCTGGGGGGGACAAAGGTACAGAGGCTGCCAGTACAGGGAGTACAGGGGAGATGTGCTGCTTCTCAAGTGGCTTGCGGGGCTTTTTGTTATGGAAGGAAATGCTGTGTGATTATGGTAGTGGCTACGACAAGCTGACTTTTGGCTCAGGGACCAGACTGTCCGTCCAACCTGGTGAGTGTACAGCTTCTTGTGTCTGACTTTTCAAAAGCCCTTGAGTGTCCTCTAGAGCAGCCTGTAGATGTACTTGTTAGATCCATGCCACCTTTAACAGGGGCAGGAGAGCAGAAGTGCTCTTTCAAGGTACTGTCATGCTTAAAAGTGCTTCCAGGTGGTAGAGTTCAGCTATTTAAAGGAATGTGCTTTGGACACGGTGCTCCAGGATGCTGATAGTCCAGCAGCCAACTGGAATAGAAGTGTGATTTAGGACGGACAGACAGACTGACCAGCTTGTACTCAGTACCTGTGTATGACTGTGGAAAGCCATGGGGGATACCTGAAGGGGGTTCAGTTCTCTTCCTTACCTTAGGACTTTCAGGTAATTTGGGCAAGACTCAGCTTGTGTTTGGTAAAATGTTTCCCGATAGTCATGTGAAATGCCTCTAGGTAGGTAGATTGTTGCATATGGTGCTGAACAGTGAAAGAGGAACCTCCTGTGGCTGAGCAGACAGGCAGAAGTGGAGGGACCCTCAAAAAAGCCAAGCAAACGGAATTGCCCACCACTGACCCACATTGCAGAAATGCAGCCAGTGTTCACTTCCATGTGAGCATCCCGATTGCCTAAGGTAGAGGTGAAGAGGCTGCCAGTACAGCCGCATTGGTGGAGGTGTCACCAGCTGGGAGCTAACCCTCAGAATTGCAGTAAAGTGCTCTGCTGTTGTGACAACAGCCTCAAATTCACCTTTGCCTCAGGGGGTGTCTTGCTAACTGAGTGGATTTAACCTCAGTGTTGCAGTATGACCCAAAATTATGTCCCAAGGCTGTTCTGTGACTTGGCAATAAAAGGAATTTGCTAGTAGAAATGCATAGCTCTATTTTGTAATACATCTTTGCGCAGTAACAAACCCCACCTGAAGATGGAAATGTGGTCCAAAAGAAAGGTGGTATTCAATGGTTACTCTGACCCTAGACTGCGATTGTGTTGTTATTCCCATCCTTTTTTGCCATTCCTGCACAACAAGACTTTGGACGGGGATCATAAAATGATCCCTCTTACTAAGGAGCAGGTTCCCATCTCTAATACCTGAGGTGGCTGTAATCAAATCTGGTTACTCCCATGCCTTTGAACATGAAAAAAACTATTTAAGAAAGAGAGGCTAGAGGAGGTGTGTGGAAATCTGTATGGGTATTTATAGCTTCTTGCAGAGCCAGATAGATGCTTGAATGTATCCAAGGCCTCCAGCACCCACTGAGGTGGCTGAAGGAAGAGACCCATTTTGTAAAGGCAGCTCACACAGTGTTAGTACTGGTGAATGGGGAAAACTCACATGGGGAAGTGGAACCAAACTTCTTGTTGCCCCAGGTGAGCTGTCTCCTCTCTGCGTTCAAATGGACTCAACACAGATAATCCTGTGGTCAAGCTTCACAAATAACAGTGTAGTGGCTTTGTGGAGCAATTTAGGATGGTTTTAGTGTTCCCTTCAAAGAAGTGGTTGGCTTCCTATCTAACCAATGTGCAGCAGGAAAGGCTCCATCCTGGGGAATGGAAGCAAATGAAAACTTGTAAAAAAAAGATAATTAAATTCTTTCCTCCTGGAAACTGTGACTATATACTGACACCTCAGAGCCTTTCCCAAGAATCTGAATGAATGGGAAGCACTGCCACCCTTCTGCTGCCCCTCCTAGCCTACGCATGGCTTGGCGAAGGCTCGGGGAGATGTGCTGCTTCTCAAGTGGCTTGCGAGGTTTTTGTTATGGAAGGAAATGCTGTGTGATTATGGTAGCAGCTACAACCAGCTGACTTTTGGCTCAGGAACCAGACTGACCGTTCAACCCAGTGAGTGTGCATCTTTCCTGTGTTTCCTTTGTCCATTGCTCTTGACTGTTCACCATAGTGCCCTCTTAGACATACTTGCTCCATCTGGGTCATGTTACAGATGGGAAGGAGAACATGGGCACTGTTTCATTTAATGCAGTGAATGTAAGCAGGGGAGTCTCAGAGATACTGGACATGCCCAAAAACTCCCACTTGAATGCGCAAATTTACTTGGAACGCATTTTCAGGAACAGATTTCTCCATGTTCTGGGTAGCAGCACTTTTGGTCTGCATGGTCCCCCCGATACTGGACAAGCATTCTCATGGGAGGGAGGTGTCACTGATAGGCCTTAAAAATAAGAAAAAGCAAAGGGAAACCCTGTACTGAACAAGAACAAGGCTTCGGGGCAGGGATCATAAAGCATTCCCTGCTTCTTAAGGAGTAGGGTGTTCCCATCTCTAATACCTGAGGTGACTGTAATCAAATCTGGTTACTCTCATGCCCTTGAACATGGAAAAAGCCATTTGAGAAAGAGAGGCTAGAGGAGGTGTGTGGAAATCTGTATGGATATTTACAGCTTCTTGCAGAGCCAGATACATGCTTGAATGTATCCAAGGCCTCCAGCACCCACTGAGGTGGCTGAAGGAAGAGACCCATTTTGTAAAGACAGCTCACACGGTGTTAGTACTGGAGGATGGAATACACTCACGTGGGGAAGTGGAACCAAACTTCTTGTTGCCCCAGGTGAGCTGTCTCCTCTCTGTGTTCGGATGGATTCAACACAGACAATCCTGTGGTCTAGCTTCACAAGTAACAGTGTAGTGGCTTTGGGGAGCAATTTGGGATGGTTTTAGTATTCCCTTCAAAGAAGTGGTTGGCTTCCTCTCTAACCAATGTGCATGAGGAAAGGCTCTATTCTGGGGAAAGGAAGCAAGTGAAAACTTATGAAAAGAAATTAAATTCTTTCCTACTTTGGAAACTGTGACTATATACTCACATCCAAGAGCCTTTCCCAAGAATCTGAAGGTCTGGGAAGCACTGCCACCCTTCTGCTGCCCCTCCTAGCCTACGCATGGCTTCGCGAAGGCTCGGGGAGATGTGCTGCTTCTCAAGTGGCTTGAGAGCTTTTTGTTATGGAAGGAAATGCTGTGTGATTATAACAGCGGCTACAACGAGCTGACTTTTGGCTCAGGGACCAGACTGACCGTTCAACCCAGTGAGTGTGCATCTTTCCTGTGTTTCCTTTGTCCATTGTTCGTGACTGTTCACCATAGTGCCCTCTTAGACATACTTGCTCCATCTGGGTCACGTTACAGGTAGGAAGGAGAACATGGGCACTGTTTCATTTAATGCAGTGAATGTAATCAGGGGAGTCTCAGAGATACTGGACATGCCCAAAAACTCCCACTTGAATGCGCAAATTTACTTGGAATGCATTTTCAGGAACAGATTTCTCCATGTTCTGGGTAGCAGCACTTTTGGTCTGCATGGTCCCCCCAATACTGGACAAGCATTCTCATGGGAGGGAAGTGTCACTGATAGGCCTTAAAAATAAGAAAAGGCAAAGGGAAACCCTGCACTGAAAAGTCAAAGTGAGCTGGGAATAGTTTTCCCCTGTCCAGGTAATGACACTGAACTGAAGCCTATTGTGTCAGGGAGCTTTGCTGTGGTGTGAATGCAGGTTCTTTCTGTTTGAGATCACGTGCAGGGCTGATGCAGACATTTTTGTAATGAAATGTGTCAGAGTGTGAATACTGCAGACCAAGTCACTTTTGGAAAGGGAACGGTGCTTTTGGTGATACCGGGTAAGCAGCAACTTGTCCTGGAAACTGGAATTGCTGAATTTTCATCTTGCTTTTAGTGGTTTTGTGGAGACCAATCTTGAAGTGAATTGTGCAGTTCTCCAGGTGTCCCTTGGACTTGCTTTTCCTGCATGTCCCTTTGCCTTGTGCTCCTGTGCTGTCTGTTATGGTATCAAAGATTCTTTAGAAGCCTGTTCCTATTCCCTCTTCCCCCTGGTTATAGATGGATGTGTGCGTTATCAAGAACTGGTACCCCAGACAAGTATGGAGGCCACGTCCCTTCCATACCGAAGTTGTTCCAGTGGTCCTTTTGCTCTCCAATGTCACTGTATCCATGATGGGTTTGTGTTGCAGTGGAAAGCAGAGTGTGATCAATGGTGCGTGCCACAAAGGCACCTTTGGGAGTGGGACAAGGCTCTTTGTGATGCCCAAAAAGTGCTTGCTGACCAAGCCAAGACTGCCTGATGCTTTTCAAGCTTGGTGAGCTCTAGGGAACATGCGCCACCAGACTGGGTTTTGTTCAGCTTGGGGTAGATTTCTCACTCTAACAACAATCCAGGGGAGAAGCTGGAAGAACTGTGAGGAAAGGAGGTTGAGGAATGCCCCTTAGTTCTTTCCCCAGCCCCAGCCTCATCCCACATGGGCAGATCGGCAACCTCTGCTCCTGCCCTGGGATCCTTCGGCCTCTTGCTACCCTTCTGCTGCCTCTCCTACAAGGCATGGCTGCGCAGAGGCTTGGGGACAGATGCCGCTTCTTCAAGTGGCTTGCTGGGCTTTTTGTTATGGAAGGAAATGCTGTGTGATTATGGCAACAGCATCAACCAGCTGACATTTGGCTCAGGGACCAGACTGTCTGTCCAACCCAGTAAGCGTGCAGCTTTTCTCTGTGTCTTTTGTCAAAAGTCCCTTAGGGTGCCTTGCAGATATACTTGTTATATTGAGGTCACCTTTCCTAGGGCAGGAGAACATAGGTGCTATTTCAAGGCAGACAGTGAAAAGGAGTCTCTGAGATGGTGTACTTTCATGAAATCCCTACTCATGTAACTCAAGGCAGAAACAGCAGTTCTCCAAACTGGAATTTGTAAGCATAGGTTTAACAGTGCTCTTGATCCAAGAGTCAGATTTAGGGGGGAGTCTCAATTGAAGATGTAGCTGACCCTAGACAGGGATTGTGTTGCTATTCCCATCCCTTTTTGCCATTCCTGTAGACAAGGCTCTGAGGCAGGGATCATAAAGC
Organism: Coracopsis vasa; assembly: GCA_026283785.1. Taxonomy (NCBI): domain Eukaryota; kingdom Metazoa; phylum Chordata; class Aves; order Psittaciformes; family Psittacidae; genus Coracopsis; species Coracopsis vasa. The sequence continues at coordinate 32,179 of JANHGB010062888.1, forward strand.
ATTCCTTGCTTCTTAAGGAGTAGGGTGTTCCCACCTCTAATACCTGAGGTGGCTGTAATCAAATCTGGTTACTCCCATGCCTTTGAACATGAAAAAAGCCACTTGAGCAAGAGAGGCTAGAGGAGGTGTGTGGAAATCTGTATGGATATTTATAGCTTCTTGCAGAGCCAGATAGATGCTTGAATGTATCCAAGGCCTCCAGCACCCACTGAGGTGGCTGAAGGAAGAGACCCATTTTGTAAAGGCAGCTCACACAGTGTTAGTACTGGTGAATGGGGAAAACTCACATGGGGAAGTGGAACCAAACTTCTTGTTGCCCCAGGTGAGCTGTCTCCTCTCTGCGTTCAAATGGACTCAACACAGATAATCCTGTGGTCAAGCTTCACAAATAACAGTGTAGTGGCTTTGTGGAGCAATTTAGGATGGTTTTAGTGTTCCCTTCAAAGAAGTGGTTGGCTTCCTATCTAACCAATGTGCAGCAGGAAAGGCTCCATCCTGGGGAATGGAAGCAAATGAAAACTTGTAAAAAAAAGATAATTAAATTCTTTCCTCCTGGAAACTGTGACTATATACTGACACCTCAGAGCCTTTCCCAAGAATCTGAATGAATGGGAAGCACTGCCACCCTTCTGCTGCCCCTCCTAGCCTACGCATGGCTTGGCGAAGGCTCGGGGAGATGTGCTGCTTCTCAAGTGGCTTGCGAGGTTTTTGTTATGGAAGGAAATGCTGTGTGATTATGGTAGCAGCTACAACCAGCTGACTTTTGGCTCAGGAACCAGACTGACCGTTCAACCCAGTGAGTGTGCATCTTTCCTGTGTTTCCTTTGTCCATTGCTCTTGACTGTTCACCATAGTGCCCTCTTAGACATACTTGCTCCATCTGGGTCATGTTACAGATGGGAAGGAGAACATGGGCACTGTTTCATTTAATGCAGTGAATGTAAGCAGGGGAGTCTCAGAGATACTGGACATGCCCAAAAACTCCCACTTGAATGCGCAAATTTACTTGGAACGCATTTTCAGGAACAGATTTCTCCATGTTCTGGGTAGCAGCACTTTTGGTCTGCATGGTCCCCCCGATACTGGACAAGCATTCTCATGGGAGGGAGGTGTCACTGATAGGCCTTAAAAATAAGAAAAAGCAAAGGGAAACCCTGTACTGAACAAGAACAAGGCTTCGGGGCAGGGATCATAAAGCATTCCCTGCTTCTTAAGGAGTAGGGTGTTCCCATCTCTAATACCTGAGGTGACTGTAATCAAATCTGGTTACTCTCATGCCCTTGAACATGGAAAAAGCCATTTGAGAAAGAGAGGCTAGAGGAGGTGTGTGGAAATCTGTATGGATATTTACAGCTTCTTGCAGAGCCAGATACATGCTTGAATGTATCCAAGGCCTCCAGCACCCACTGAGGTGGCTGAAGGAAGAGACCCATTTTGTAAAGACAGCTCACATGGTGTCAATATTGGAGGATGGAAAGCACTCACGTGGGGAAGGGGCACCAAACTTCTTGTTGCCCCAGGTGAGCTGTCTCCTCTCTGTGTTCGGATGGACTCAACATAGACTATTCTGCGGTCTAGCTTCAAAAATAATGGTGTAGTGGCTTTGGGGAGCAATTTGGGATGGTTTTAGTATTCCCTTTAAAGAAGTGGTTGACTTCCTCTCTAATCAATGTGGACCAGGAAAGGCTCCATCCTGGGGAAAGGAAGCAAGTGAAAACTTGGGTAAACAAGTAAGTGAAATACAAGAAGAGAGATGAGAAAGAAACTGTAATAGCTTTTAGTGAGTGGTGCTGGTTTGGATTTGTCAAGGATGGAGTTGGAAAGAGAATTGCCTTGTGGCTCTTCCTTGTGGCATAGAATGCCACATTTAATGAGACTGTAGTGTGGGAGGAAGAAAAATAATCCATGGCCATGGAAGGAAGCTGTAATGCATTAGAAGCTTGTTCATGCAAAATGGTGAGATTTCCTTGTGGAATGTTACTCAGGTAGACTGGGGTGGACAGAAGTGTTATGCAGGTTTTTGCTATGGCAAACAACACAGTGTCTATGAATAGCTACCAACTTACCTTTGGACATGGGACCCGGCTCGTGGTGATACCAAGTAAGATAGCTGAGATTTGGGACACTGAGTTGTTGAGTGGGAAACTTCAATCCCCCCCAGGCCCAAGGCGAATGTTTGCTGGGAGAACAGCGAGCTGCAGTTCAGAAGCTGTTGCCAAAACGTAGCACCAGCAATCTCTTGGTTACTGCAGTATCTGCTGGATATTACAGAGCCGCAGAGGTGCTCTGCAGAGCAGTGATGGGAATTTCAGAAGCTGTGGAGCTTTCCTGGGAGACAAGATGTAAAACTGACAACTTGTGTAGCTTCAACTTACTGTGCCACTGCTCCAGGTGTGAGAACTTTGAAATAAATTATGGAGTTTTCTGTGAGTGTATCTCAAACCTGAGTGTACCCAACTTGTAGTTAGGCATTTACCTAACTTGAGAAGTTCACACACCTGGAGAAATCAGAAGGTTAACTCCTACTCTTAACAGGAGTTTATTAAACTGTTGGAAGGAAACCCATGACACAGAGCTTGCTTAGACAATGTCGCAGGCACGAAGCTACTCATAGTGGCACAGTTCCTTTAACCATGCAGGGCTCACAAAAGACCTCTGGCAGACCTTTGGGAACTTCCACGGGGGACAGCCATCACTAAAGTGCTCATTAAGTCACTGGTGTCGCACCTCTGGGGTCAAGATTAGCCTGTATGACTGTGTGGGGAGGTATATTTCCTCTGAGCTGGGCAACAGCTCCAAGTTAACTCTAGTTGTGGAATTTCATGTCTCAGGCTGAAGAATGGGAAAAAGATCTAAGATCTCTGTCACACCAGTTCCAGTCTGACCAGAGATACAGAAAGTTCGCTTTGGAGGGAATGGAGAATGATGTAAATCTGCATAATACAAGCTGTGTGCTAAAGCAGTTCAGGATTTCTACTGCAGCTTGTTTGGAAAAAAGGCATAGGTCTCAGCCTAATGTTGGAACAGTCTTCTACTGCTTTCTCACTGAAATCAGTCTCCAGAGTGGGCTTCCTCTGTAGAGTGGGCAGGGATAGCATTCCAAGAGCTCTTGTTCTTCCATCTGGAAGATATCCTTCAGTAAAGATGAAATTGGGCTTGGTGGACATCAGAGTATCATGATTTACTTCTCAACCTTTCCTGCAAGAAGAGGTCACAAATAGCAATACAGCATCTCCAATGCATCCGCCAACTCCTTCAGATGGAATAACAGGAAGCACAGGTCACAGCGCTGTGGTTATCATAGATGGTATTTACCAAGACTATCTGAAAACTTTCATAAGGTGCATAAGGGTGCAAATATGCAAAGGGCCTTATCGGAAAAAGACTCTAGTACCAGAACAAAGGCAGCAGCCACTCTGAGTAAGAATAAGAAATGAGTATTTTGCAAAATAGGTGCAGCTGAAGCTGCCTGCAAAAGCATTGCACAGATTGAAAGGGAGAAAACCACAATAATTTGGAAAGAGGTGGATATGTAGCTCTTCAGAAAGCATGATACTCATTACGAGAGAGAAGCAGAACAGCTCCATCAATTCCTCCTCATTTCTTCCATACATATGTACTCCATGACAATGTTGTACCCTGGTTCATCTGTATTTTATACAGGGATCTACCATAAAGCTTTTCATCTGCTCATGTCTTCCTTTCCCTAACAAACATCACTGAAATCTATTTCCAAAACAATACTGGGGGAATGGGAGTTGGGAATGGTGTTGAAGGAGTCAGAATACACATTAGCCTGTATTCTGCATAGGTGGGAAAGAGAAAGCCACATTAACTTCCTCAAAGCCAGGGTAAAGCTGGCTTTGGTAAAGCAATTCAGTAGAAGGGCCAGAGAAGGAATACTTAGGCTTTGTGGATTAGGCTTTTATTCTGACATCATGCTAATAAAGAAGCAGATTCCTTTCAGATGCTGACAACTGATGAAAAGCATTTATCTCAGTGACAGGACCACGGGCTAAACTTGCATAAGGGTTTCAGTTTCCAAAAGCCAAGATTGAGCTCAAATTTCTCCCATGGGAATAAATTGAAAGTTCTTCATCTGGGAGCTAAGTAGTCTTTAGTATTTCTACAGCATTTGGCAGTGTGGTAACAGGCACAAAGCAAATATTAATCGAAACTCACAGCCCTACAAGATAAGAGTTAGTTCATAAATGTGAACTGAAACTCCGGTTCAAACCTGTGACTGTGAAGTCCAACGGAAAATGCAGCCAGAGGGCAGCTGAAAGACCCAAACCTGCATCATTGCTGCACTAAGTCCTCAATGATATTTCATCTATTAGAGTAATGCAATACCCATCACATTTTACTGTTACCCATCAGCAAAGATTTAGGAAAGCACCTTCTCTAAGTATCAGACTTCAAGAGGTAGACAAGCTGAAATGTATGCTGAGGGTACAAGTTTGCAAAGATAAATGTGCCAAAGAGAGTTTAACCACAGGTCATGTTTTGATATGTGTGGAAAATCCTAGTCTAACTGACTTGCTAGCAGAATTTGAAGCAAGAAAACAGAAACAACCCCCAGGTGTCTCAGTCTGCAGTCTTCAGGTCCCTACACCCCTCTTCTGCAAGGGAAAATGTAGCAAAAAGTCTTGTCCTGCACTACCAGGTGGAGGAACGTGATGAAACATTCATTGGTTTCATCTTTCTTTCCCTAAAAGCAGCAGGAACTATGACTGTATTTTCAGCTAATGTCTCTTCTTCTTTTTCAGATGTTACTCCATCTCCTTCAGTCTACAGGCTGATCTCTAAAGATGATGAGGATTTGGAAATGTGCCTTATCACAGATCATTCCCCTGAAAAGCTTACTCTTAATGGGGCTGATAAGGTGACAAATACTGTTGTGGAGGTGACAACACCTGAGAACAAACAGGAAGCGAGCTACCTGTCAACCTACTGGGGCAAGAAAGATGAAATGCTGTGTGGTGCAAATCACGAGGGATTTGGAGAACTGGAGGGAGAAGATCCTGAAAGTGGTAATGGCACTGTTGCATGTCTGTACAGGGCTAGTGGTACTCTGGTTTCTGTGCTAGTAGTATGATCAGGACTTACTCACATCTCCCAACCCTGCAAGCAAAGCTGCGTTATGCTCCCAAACTCTAGAGGAATGTTGACTTGTTGCCTCTGTTCCCCCTTGCTGGAAACAAGATTAAGGGCTCATAGGCTGGTACCATCACAGCAAAGAGATCTTAAAATCACACTGTGGGGCATATAAAGCTTGAATTTCCTCTGTCTAATGGAACACTAAAGTTTAATTGGGCCATGATTTATGCTTGCCCTGAAACCAGCAGAAATGAGTGTTTCTGGGAGGGTTTACTAGCCAGAAACTCTAATCCAGCCAGTACAGATTTCTCTTTATGAACTTCCAAGGAAGTCCATTTCTGTTATTAATGATATTTATTGTTACTTTTTGCAGGTTCCAGTGCTTTCTGTGTTACAGGAGTGTCTCTACAATTCAGGACAGGTACGGACACAGCATTTGAGGAGTAAAACTTGTCCTGATTACAGGAAATGTGTTTCCAAGTTTAGGGTAATGTTTCCTGTTTGCAGAACTCCCGTTGGAGCAAAAAGCTCAGACTGGAAACTTCTTAAAGGGCCCCAGAGGCTTTAAATGTCGAGGCTGGAAGTCATTGGGCTAATGCAGTCTTCCAGGTCTGAGCTGGTAATTTGGTGTAGCATGTGCCTACATGCCCTTGCTAAGACCAGCCAAACACTGCTCCCCATCATGTAATGACTCAAAATACCGATATGAGTCAGCCTTACTGGATGCCTGTCCGCATTTCAGACTTCAAAAGAGTTAGTTTTATTTTGGGGTACACAAACACCTGATGAACTAAAAGATAAGCATGTGGTTTCTGCAGTGTGTGCTCAGGAGCAGGGTCACACTAAAGATATGGTGCCTCTGAGAAAGCTTTGCCTCAGCTCATGGCTGTGGGAGTATACTAGCCAGTGCTGGGGCCCAGGCAATTGCTGTTCCTGCTAGTTCAAAGGAGCTGACCTGCATCTGCTCTTGCCCTGTTTGCAGAATAGCTATGCTTTTGCAAACCTTGCTCAAAAGAACCCCGTTAGCCAAATGTTTCCAAAACAGCACTTCAGAGAAACACCCACCAGTAAACCTGGCTGATTTGATCAGGCATTTCAGAGGGTGTTTTTCCAAGATAAAGGTAAGATTACTATTTGATGACAGCTCCCTGCTTCCCCAATATAGACCAATGTATTTGCAAATGAAAATGGCTTTGTAACTTAAGATTAATAGAAATTCCAAGTAGCCTTTGTGCTCTTGGAATCAAATTTAACTTGTTTTCCACATGCTCATCTTAAAAAACTTCATGGAGAAGGAGGGATGCCTCCAGCATCCTGCGTTTATAAAACACTGTGTTTAAAACCAGCTAGATGGTTGGCAGATTTCCATATTGCATGACTAAGTGGTTACTGAATGAAAACCTGGCTCTTGAAACACCAATTGGAAGAAATCAAAGTCTCTCAGTGAGACAGTCCCACTCGCTGTCTCAGGAACTACCCTACTAGATGGCTCAGTCATACAAAGCAGAACAGCTTCATTAAGAGTGCTTGTAAGTCTGTCTGGAAGCGAGGATGTCTCAGTGCTCTTGTGACTTCCATTCTCTGTTCCTTTTACAGATGAGAACCTGAACACAATGTCTTTATCACAGCTGGGTCTGAAAATAATTTTAATGAAAGGAATAATTTTTAATGTCCTGATGACGATGCTCGTGTGGAAAAAAAAGTGAGTATGCATGGGGGGCGGTGAGGCCTCTGATAGAAAACATCTGCATCAGTTCATTAGCTATGAGTGTTCCTTCTCTCTGTAATAAGTGTTTATGCAGTCTATGCATACACCTTTCTGTATACCAGCAGTAAAATCCCTCCACTCCTTTGGCCGTATCATTGCTTTTGCCCACCCCTGAAGTCTATTTACTTTTTCTTATCCACATGCAAATTTAACTTTTTTCTTCTTTCTAGATATCTCTCCCTTCTCTTTCTACATCCCTCTCTTGTCTTCATTCATCCATCCAATTCATCCCCTGATCAGTCTCCAACTGGGAATGTTTGATGCTTACTGACTTTAAGACCTTACACCTAATAGCTTTGATCTAGTGTCTCTCCTCTTTCTATTGCCTAGACACTTCAGGTCTGCAATCTTGTCGCTGTATCCCAAATAATGATATAACACACCTTTATTTTGTTACAGGAATGAAAGTAACCAGACAGTGCAGTCCTGAAGTATCAAAAAAGTCTGCTGAGGAATCTTTACCAGAGCATCTTCTGCAAGAGGGAACACAGGCATTCCTACTGCAAGAGATACCACTTGCTATCTGTGTATCAGCCAGCCATTATAATCTAAATTGCTTTATTTGCATTGTTCTAAAGCTACTCAAACATAAGCTTAAAATTTCCAGCATTCTGCTCCCCCAGATGCCTGATTCACTTAGCACGACAATGCCTCTGCTTGCATAAAGCACAGTTTGGTATAACTATAAATTACCAAACATCACTATTACCTACTGGTGTTAAAATGACATCTGATTTCTGTTGTTTGGAGGTGGTGTTTGTTGAAAACTGGAGGTTAAATATTACCTGAATGTGATTTTTTCATATTTTGGTAGCTTTCAGGTATGCACATCTTAGAGTGCACACCCAAAGACACCATTTCAGTTGCAACAGTCTGAAAAGCAAAGGGAGAGTTACTCAGGGTCACCCAAAAGTCCTGAATTCAATGAACTTCTCGCTTCATTATCACAGAACAAAAGAATGGGGTTTAATTCTTTTTGGAGTCTATCTGGCCTTAACAATTTCTGAATTTAAAACAGCTGAAGATGTGGCTTTGCATTTAATAAAAATACAAACTACTTTTGTTCTTTTTCTTTAGTTCTAATAATCTTTGACATGGTCTGGTGGGAGGTGTCCCATGCCCATGGAACTAGATGATCTTGAGGTTCTTTCCAACCCAAATATTCTAGGATTCTATGATTTTATGATCTTAGATTTCCCAATTTGTTTTCATAATCATTGCATAAAACCATACTGAAAAAATTTCCTGCCCATGGCTGTGCTCCTTGGAAACACTGCAGGCATGTGAAAATCACGTGCTGCTAATGGTTGAATTGTACTGGCAACCACACTGATGTCTTTGGCATTTCTTTGGGCCTTTGGCTGCTATTAAACAGTTCTTATCAAAAATAAGAAACTTGTTTGTCTTTTGTATCTGTAGTTTGAGGAATTTGTTTCACCTTTCAAATGAGCTTTAGGAATGAGCCTGGCCTTTAGGGTGAAGGAGGCAAAGGGCAGCAGACTCTTCCCTTCAGCCTGACTTGGCCACCAGGCACTTTTTGCAGGGACTGCAGAGATCACTGCAGGGATCTACAGAGTCTCTTCCCAGAACATCCTTGCTGTGTCTGGGTAAGAACAGCTTGGAGGGAGGGGAATGGTGGAAAGCAGCTCTCCTCCAAGGGTAGAGTTTGTGCTATGTGAAGACAAAGGTAAAATATGGCTTGCCCACAGTGAGGGGAGTAGTCCAGGTTCTTGAAGGCAGATACCTACTGCTATGGAGAACACAGGAACCTAAAGTGTCCTATCTATCTCTGAATGTTCCCCACTCCCAAGCATCACTGAAGAATAAGGTCCCTGCTTTGCATTAATGACACCAACTGTTCAGACTGTGTCTCCATGTCCAGACTGTCACTGGCAAGAATGGAAATTTTTGCCTTTTGTGACATTGATTTCTCCATGTTCTTCTGAAGCACCAGAGATGCATTTGGAGGCAAAAATGAGAAGGGTGCTCTGAAAGAAACACAGCCTTCCTGTAAAGCTTGAACCTTGCTCACACCTCACACCAGTGTCCAAACTGAGTGGCAGGGAAAGCCTTGCCGAGTGATGGGGGTGATTCTTCCTCCCTGGGTATTTCTCACCCTGCTGGATTCACAGCAATTGCAAGGAACTCTGATTTTGAAAAGGCTCATGCTTCAAATGCTTTTAGACAAAAGCCCTGGTGCTTCATGTGGGAGAGGGCCCTGTGTGGAAACCAGGCCAGCATTCCTGCCACAGCACAATAGTCTTCCTGGTCTCCTGCCACAGTGCTGCCACCTGACCATTTAGCAGGTCACAGGGTGACAGAGTTACTGACCTCTTCAAACTTTCTGGGTACAGATGCTCAGGGATTCATTTTCTTGCCTCTCCCTTGAAACAACAGCCACTTGCTTCTCTCCAGCTCTTTAAATGTGAGATTTCAGGCAGCTCCTGAAGCTTGCATTTTGCTCATGATGAGACCTGCCATGTCACTTGATGAAGCTGCCTAAACCAGATTTGAATTACAAAGCAAGTCATTACATTTCACAGATTTCCAATGCAGTAATCTCATTCCAGATGCCTTCAGGGAAGGAGGGTTTCCATGCTCATTACCTTTATCCATCTGAAATGTTTTGTATTGCACTTCAACCCTGCACCTAGCTGTATGGTCAAAGAGGAAGAACAGTGTGCTGCCTCTTTTTCCACATCTCAGCCTTTTCCAGGTTAAATGACCCCAGTAATAAGATTTGCCAAGTGACGAATGAGTGTATAGATAAACGTTTTGACTGAAGTGACTCTTCGTACGTGATCTGCAAAATCTACAGTGAATTTGTAGGTCTAGTTTAAATATACTTTAGAGATATTAGTGGAGATATCATCACCACGTTGCTCTTTCTTGTTTATTTCAAGAAAGCAAGCCTGCAGTGCAAAGCAAAGGCAGGAAATAACACAGTAGGGCAGGATGTGGAAGGGGTCTGATAGCCCAGGTGGGGCAGGAAAAGGCTGCACCACCAGTTCCATGATGCCATAAACAAGATCTGGGTCACCTTTTGCTGCTCTTCTACACCCAACCACATAAACCACTTCCTCTGGAAAGTGGAGCACAAAATGGGGGGTGAGGGGAGCAGGGCTCGTGTGACACGTGGCAGGGAGGAGGAGATGCGTGTGGAAAAGAACAGCAGACGTTAGACCACAAACCAACACTGAATGAGGTTAAGGCACCCTCCCTTCCTGCCCCTTCCCCACAGCCTGCTCTTAGGTCTGGGGGGAAGTTGTTTTGGGCACGGCAGGAAAGATTGAGCTATGTATAGTGTGGGCAGGGTAAAGGAGGGGAGAAAACACATTATAAAGCATGGTGAGTGGTGGGGGGAGATCTTAGAACTGTGAATTTGCTGATAGGCCTCTGCATCCTGTTATACAGGCAGTGAATCTGTGCAGAAAAATCCTTTCACTTCTCACTCAAAAGAGAAGGGAGGAAGATGGGGCAGGCCAGAGTCCTCTCACATTAGCAGGGAAGGAGATACCACCATGGTCCACCTCTTGTACTCTCTCCCCAACACCAGCTCCTGTCCCTTAATACCTAGTAATAAGTAGGAGATGAATTTGCACCCTTTCTAGCGGTTTTGTTGGAGAAAAGACCCTGACATCTGTCACCAAAGTGTGGTCTATGTAAGGAACAGAGCTGGAAGTTATCTACAGACTTGTTAAAACTTAATCACATGTGGAAGTAGCTCTAATGGGACCTGAATTCTAATGCTGAGTTCATGGCAACTAGTGGCATTGCAAGCTGGGAAAAATTGTGGGGGGGAGGAGTAACCCTACAGAACCCCCACTTTTTCCCCTTTTCCACAGGCTCCATGTAGTGCTTAAGCAGAAGCGGCCATAGGAGGGTGTCAGTTTGGAGCTCTCTCTAATGCCAAAATGTGGTGAGACCGAGTCACGCAAACCACAGGGAGGCACTCGCAGCTCACAAACAGCAGTGGCAAAGGGGAGAGCCGGAGCTGCACCGCCTCCTGTGAACACACTGGCTCTGCTCTGCCTGGCTGAGGGCCTCTCTTAGAGGAAAGAGCTCCGTGGCTCATTTACAAGACCTGCCTGCTGTCACCTTCCCTGCCTGCTCCTCAGCAGTGCAAACCCAGCTTAATGCCTGGGGCTGGAGGGAGATGATGCTGTCAGAGCTGGCATGAATTCTCTTTTCCTACCACAGACCCAGACAGCATCCTTTGAGACAGTGAAGACCCAGCTCCCTCATACCTCATTCTTCAGAGCCTGTAGCAGGCAAGAGACTTAAGAGCCCCAAGTTTCACACTTTTATGGGTTTAATGGCTGCAACACATCGGGAAATGCTAAAAGGAAAAAGGTGGTGAAGAGAAGCCATAATCTAACACTGAGGTTGAAGCTATCAGATGCCATGTTTTATCTCCCGAGTGCCAGCAGACAAACATTTCTTTTCACATTGCCTCAACACATATTTTACTTATCCAGTGTTTCTCCTGCAGAGCAAATCGGACAAGCCTGAAGCAAGGACAGAGCCTCATGCATGAAGGCAACACCAGTAAATTCTCCAGCCAAAGGTGTGGAGGGGCAGGAAACAGGAAGATGAAAAGAGTGGATGACAGCTGAGTTTCCATGACCTGCTTCCTGCTTCCCTCTGAAACTGGGGCACAGAAAAAAGCCTGCTGGGTAGAATAGGAGGGAGAGATGTAAAAGACAGGGAGCTGTGCCTGACAGGGAACTTGGGTGTCAGAAGAACTTCTGTATTTGTCAGCAACAGGGAAAAGACT